>JACTOM010000073.1:2717445-2793425 GCA_015832385.1 Elymnias hypermnestra | reverse complement strand
GTTCGGGAAGTTCCGGAAGACTTTTTCGTCCAATATCCCTCAGTGCCTGAAGACCAAAGTCTTCGAACAGTGCGTGTTGCCAGTGATGACCTACGGTTCCGAAACGTGGTCGCTGACTATGGACCTTATACGAAAGCTTAGAGTCACTCAGCGTGCGATGGAGAGGGCTATGCTCGGAGTTTCTCTACGTAATCAAATCAGAAATGAGGAGATCCGTAGCAGAACCAAAGTCACCGACATAGCCCTACGAATCGCGAACCTGAAGTGGCAATGGGCGGGGCACATGGTCCGACGAACCGATGGACGTTGGGGCCGGAAGGTGCTGGAATGGCGACCCCGCACCGGACGACGTAGTGTAGGAAGACCCCCACAAGGTGGACCGACGATATAAGGAGTGTGGCCGGTAGCCGCTGGAGCCAGGCGGCGCATCATTTCGTGAGACCTATGTCCAGCAGTGGAAGTCCATCGGTTGAAGCGACGACGACGACGACGAAATCTCACTTGATTATTAGTGATGATACAGTTTCAGAAGCAAACTAACCTGGTAAGAGGGACTTTAAGATTTATATATAGCACTGTATTGAAAGACAATTTATGTACTTGGCGCCTCGTTATTTCTTGTAAGTAGCTAATTAGCCACAGCCGAAGCTTCTTACACGTTCAGACCCTAAGAAATTAGAATATGCATGTATTGGTCTGTTGGAAAACGAATCCAAGACCTAAATCGGATGAATAGCATTAGAGATCATCGCGGTTACTCTGTAACTAGCCTTTCTATTAAAATGTGTATAACGAGTTATCCTTAAAATATAGATATAACAATCCTTAACTTTTTGTGTATCTAAAAAGAAAACTATTTCAACGATTAACCAACGTTTTCATTAAAAGCTTTCAAGCAACTCTACGTTTTCCGACGTCTCAAATTTTGAGAGGACTTTTTTATAATAAATTAAATAATAATTCATATAATCAGTTATCCTTAAAAGATAGGCATATACCATCGCAGACTTTTAATCGATAAAAAATGAATCAATCATCCCACGTTACAGTGATTTGCTATATCTCTAACGGAATAGGCATTGTTTTTAATGAAAGCCTTCGAGAAGCTCGACTTTTTCCGACATATGCAACAGTCAAACTCTGTGACAAGGCTTTTTTTATATAAGTGTGTATAATAAGTGTTCACGCCGGCCTTGACCCTGGTATGGACTCGACCCTGGACCCGGCACATAAAGGTCCAGGTCGAATCGGTTTCGAGACGGCGGGAGGAGAATGTTATGGGAGAGATTCCACATGGGTCGTACCGATATGAATGAATTGTACACCTACCTGGTCACCCGGCGCCGATCTCCTCGACGGGGACGAGCCCTGGCAGATGAATGATCACATGTGATGTGCATTTGTATGTGTGTGTTTTTGTGGAATGTGTCTTTGCCAAGTTCTCCTAGTCCACTCCAAAATCCACAGGGAAGTTCTACTGCGGCTACCGCGTTTGCGAAATAGCCGCGGTATGACCCGCCGCACATCGTCGTGGGCTACGATATGGGCCTACAAAATGCGACGAACTGCTTCACTAGCCCCACAAAACCAAATAACGCGTGGAATTACCGCACTTTCCCGACAAAACCATACAAAATCAACAAGGCGGGCTTATTTTGCCCGTTCGATACGCCTCAAGAGTTCACAACTGATCTCTCTACTACAGACTACAGATAATCTATAGACTATATTGCTCTATGCTCATAGAGCAGCGCGGAGGCACCCTCTCGTGTCGTATACGCATAGCCAGTGCATTAGTACGTCGGAAAGCTTGCAGATAGCGCGAGTAGGCTCCTTCCGAGGTACCAATGGTTGGCACCAGATTGCGCGAATAAGGTATCGTTAAAAGATAGATATACACCGATGGAGAATTTTTATAGACCTATAAAAAGGGAGTTATCCCACCATACAATGTTTTGTTATATCTCTAACGGAATAGGCACGGATTTGGATGAATGCTTTCACTTGGAAAAACAGTTGGACTTTATCCGAAACGTTCAACATTTATCATTCCATCCCAACCAATTTATGCAAAAACCTTTATAATTTATACACAAATACCTTCTTCAAGAATGACTTTAGCCGTTGGAGAAAATAGCATCAAAATCGGTTTAGTAATTTTAGAGTTTATCGCTTACAGATAAACAGACGCGATGGAGGAGTTTGTTTTATAACAAACTCAGAATTCAGTTTGCATAAATGAAAGATTGCCTTTCATCATCCTATAGGGTATGAGGGTAAACAAATTGCGATACTTGAGAGCCTTATTACCCGTCATATCAATCATTGAACCCCAGGAGAGCATGATTACCTACAGTAATCTCAATCTGTACTTATTGAGATATTTCAATTTGTATTATTAGTTCACATTCTGCTAAAGCAGCCAATTAACGTTCCATTTTTGGTCACTGTGCTCTTCCCTCATAGGAGCCAGGGTTTTGAGAGCAAAAACCCGATATGCTGCTTAACTGCGATATGGCAAATACGTCAGAATAATCCCAAGATATGCAGGTTCCCTCACCATCGCCGAAAATTTATGGATTGGAAAGAACAAGAACGTTAGTTTATTTTTGTCAACGGGACGTCGGAGGCCTTCTAAGGATTTAAACCCAAGACTACTCTGATTAAAATACCAAACTTCTCATCGCTTAGGTGTCATAGGCCTTGACTGTATTAGCAGATTAGGATTTTTTTTATTACTTGCAGGTAATAGCTTTTGGATGGCTTTCAACTGCTTTTGTAAGTATGAGCAAAAAGAGACAATCTCAAGGGAGAGAGAGGATTTAGTTGAGGATCAGTGTGCTCACGACCACCTGCTCCAGTTTATTTGAACCTTCTGTTGGAAGCAACTGAGGTGCCATCTCTGCCAGGCGATCTTTTGGCCTCCTAACCATTAGATGAAGAGGGTTCCGCTGGGTTTTAGTGGGTATTCTGGTGATCCAGCGAGTCCCACATTGCCGATTGGATTTTTACTTCACTCGGAGTGCGTAAAGGCATTACCCAGCGTAAAATAAAAACAGTTTAAGATGGAAGCGCGCTAAACTGGTAAGAGTGAATTACCTCTAATGGTTTCTAAACAGTATGGTACCTGAACTGCCTCATTGGTCCAGTGGTCAGCATGGTCGGCCACAAACATGAAGTCCTGGGTTCCAGTCTAAGGTCAGGCTTATTCAAAAATAGATATTGAGTTTTCTAGAAAGGTTTTGTCAATATTTGTCTGAAGTTGGGAAGTTGGCAGTGTGCTCCAGCCCCGTGTTTAAGAAAACATATTAATCCGTTAGCCCTGCACCTCTCTCTGATCGTGTCGGATTCCCGTCACATCGGACTATGAGAGTGAAGGATTACACTTGTGTAGTTTGCCTGACAATCCGGAGTTGAGCAGTGTGGTGGTTAGTGAGGAGGCCTGTGCCCAGTAGTGGGAGGTTAATGGGCTGTTACTTACTTATCATGACGTAATTTTCCTGCTTGGCGGCACCTCTTTGCTGGTATTGTCAGTCAGACTCATTAGAAATGCATTTTTTTAAATTTTCCCTGCCGGGAATCGACTCCATGACCTTTGTTGCGCCAATAAGTCATCTAATGGACTTTTAGTGTTATATAACCTAAAAGTATTTTGTGTGAATTAAACTAGGAAATCGTGAGATTCACGCGTGTTTAGAGATTCACCCTTAATTCACACGTGCACTTTGAATAATTGTGCACGTAGAGACGGTTGTAAACAAAGGCATTGTGGAAAGCCCCTCTCGCTTTAATTTTTTTTTACCGTGTCGTTTACCTTTTGGCAGTTTTATTGCGTGAAAGCCTCAAACGTGGGAGGGTCCTACTATATCACTTTTTTAAAACTGACATTGAAACTGCTAAATTGGTATTTTACTTAGGGATCTCGTTTTTCTCCGAGAGAAATTAATGATGAGTCTACTTTTTTTATTGTGACCAAGGTTGGAGCTTTAATAGCAGATATCTCGGATTCAACCCCTGATGGACTAGTTTAGGAAATTGCATTTACTAATTTGTCTCAGTTTGGACTGGTGGGAGGCTGCCACCGTGGATAGTGACCAACTTTGACTGCAAAGACGTACCGCCAATCCATCAGATTTGTGTTCCGATACGATGCTGTGTAGAAACTATAACAGGTAGATCGCCACTTTCCACATAACCTCACTTCAGAAGTGAAATTTGTTTGGTAAACCAATTTTGAAGTCTTGTATTACATCACCTCAACCGATGGACGTCCACTGCTGGACATAGCTCTCCTCCAATGATTTCCATAATACACGGTCTTGTGCGGTTTGTAACCATCGACTTCCGGCGACACTTTTCAGGTCATCTGTGCATTTGGTGGGGGGTCTTCAGTACCTTGGGAACCCAACGTCTATCAGTTCGCCTAGCTATGTGCTCTGCCCACTGCCACATCAGCTCCGCGACCAAGCTATGTCGGTAGCCCTTGTTCTTTTGCGAATCTCTACGTTTCAGATTTGATCCCGAAGAGATACTCCAAGCATTGGTTGGTTCCAGCGCCCGCTGTGTGACCTTAAACTTTCTAATAAGGCGCATATTCATTGGCAATGTTTCGCAACCGTAAGTCGTCACTGGCAACACGCAGTGTTTAATTAAAATATTAAAAGTGTCGAAAACTAATGCAGATAATTGATTGAAATCTCAAATGCGGAATTTTAAATTAAAAAAAGCCACGTGTTTTTCGTAAATATTAAAACCGCCTAATCTTCGAACGATTGGTATAAAAACGCTGCACATCTTCGTGACGCTAATTGCGCCATTCACATTAAAATTTTAAATCACCTGTGGTAGATTTCTTACCAACAAACAAGCCTATTAGAATATAAAAAATTTATAATTTCCTTTTGCGTTTATCTGTACATTCTATCTTAATTTGCATATGAAATTTCTATATAACTGTTACAATAGGCCTTAACTGGAATAAAAAAAAATATTATTTTTAAAACGCTTTTATTAGCTTGAGCTGTATGTATGTAACGGAATCTTTGAGCGTGATTTTGAGCTATCACCAGAAGTCTAAATAATTGGAAACTTTGCATACGTATTAAGTGGCAAAAACAATGCCATAATTCGTTAAAAATTTCCCATTATCCTTGTTAGGGTCAGGATTAATATATTCTTTTAATAGATCCTCTATGAGGGAGTGATGGGGACAGAGATAGTTGGCGAACTGCCTTCTGGGATAGAAAGAGTCTTTTTGAAGGTGGTTTCATTATATAAAGAAGATGTGTAGAAAAAAACTAAGTCGTACTGAAAAATATATAATAGTTTAAAAACAAATCATTGAATTCGGAGTGAAAAGCGTGGGGTGCATTTCATATTCCCATAATTTTCCTTTCATAAACAGTTGCCAATAGAATAATTGTAACCTTTAATATGTCAAGCACCCCACGCTTTTCACTCTAAATGAAATGATACCGCTTATAACTTATTATAAAAAGTTTTTAGTTTGGTTAACTATAAAAGCGTGTTTTTTTATAGTTTGAAAGAGTGTTTTGCCAGTTTATAGATCTGTAATCAACGGAAAGACTAAGGGCAATATAAAAGACTATTTTGCGAGTCTACTTGAATGAAGAATATTTTGATTTTCCGTTGCGTATTTCCTACTTATATCCCGTTGGGCAAGAGGGGTGGGGTTTCCTGTTAAAGCAGGTTTATGACGAACACGTGGGTAGCCAAGGGAGGGTTCACATATCGAATACGCCGAAAGCTAACAAATTTACGTCCAAATATGTTCGAATTACACACTGAATAAAAGACGTTTGTTGGAAACGAAATTTTATAACCAGCTTTATTCGAAACCTGATTTTATTACTTCTGATTTAGTAGCTTTTGTCCGTGACTTCGTCTGCGTGGTCTTAAACTTCTACTAGATCAAAAGAAATATCAGCTTTTGCTGCAATACATACATGTTTAACATATAAATATACTACAAGTTTAATTTGTACCACACAGTCTGCGCTACAACCCACTATCCAATTTTCGTCCAATATTCCTAAGTGTCTGAAGACAAGCCTTTGAACAGTGCGTGATGCCAGTGCTTACCTAGGGATCGGTAACATGGTTGCCGACTATGGGCCTCATTTGGAAGCTCAGAGTCACTGCGATGGAGAGGGCTATGCTCAGAATTTCTCTATGTGATCAAATCAGAAATGAGGAGATCCGTAGCAGAACCAAAGTCACCCACATAGCCCTACGCATCGCGAACCTGAAGTGGCAATGGGCGGGGCACTTAGTCTGTCGAACCGATGGATGGCAACCTCGCACCAGACGATGCAGTGTAGGAAGACCCCCCACAAAGTGGACCGACGATATAAAGAGGGTCGCCGGTAGCCGCTGGAGCCAAGCGGCCCAAGATCAGGCCTTGTGGGCATCATTTCGTGAGACCTATGTCCAGAAATGGACCTCCAAAGGTTGAAGCGACGACGACGACAGGGACGACGTCTCTGCGCTGAATAAAGTTCGTTCTTTCTTGATATATCTTCTAAAGACAGCAGTTGTTAAGCAAGGATATTTAACGCAACTATGACTTAATATATCCTATGCGTTAATCCATCCTCTTCCTTTTTAACCGACTTCAAAAAAGGAGGAGTTTGTCAATTGGTCTCTAATTTTTTATGTTTGTTATCTCATAACTTTCGACTGGGTGAACCAATCTTGATGATTTTGTTATCTGAAAGGTGATGTTTATCGTAGGATCCCATAAATCCAGTTCTGATGATGACATCCACGAGAAAACCGGATGTCTCAAATTTGCATTAAGCAAATGGACGAATAACTCGAAATCACACCAACCAATTTCGATGATTCTTTTTTTATTGGAAAGAATATACTTTAATGGTTGTTTGGTGATAGTTTGGTTAGGTTTTGATCATGGGATCCATGGCAAATTAATGGAACTCTTCAATTCTTAGGAGCAAATTAACGATACTCTGCAGAATCCTTTATAAGATCTCCGGATATTTGAGTCACCTACCGTAACTTCGGTATGGTCAAGTGATTGTCGTGTCAACTATGAAGATCAATGGAACTCCTCAACGGCTTACAGTAAGGGTGCGACTTTTGGCAGAATATATAACTGTCTGTTATCAAATAGCAATAAGCTTAAGTTTGTTGCTGCAATAATTATAAGGTGTGTATGTGTATTGTGTATAAAGCGGTGTTAGCCGAAAGGTGGGGGGAGGGGGACTTTTGCGTATTAGTGTTGTGCTTTTTTTCAAAACACTAGTGATAGCGGAGTGGTAAAATAACTAACCTGTAACGTACGAGGTTTAGGTTGCGGGTTCGATCCCGGCTCTGACGATATCATTGTAAAATTAACTTAGTAAAGTTGTTTTATTTGAACGGTACTGTCTCATTTAAGCAACACGTTTTTTAAGTGTTCACATATTGAGATAAATTTGTTAGTTTACTTCAGATTCACTAAGAATAAATAAAAATTGTAACAAAAAAGAACCGCCTTCAACACAAATTATTCTTATATTTGATTGGTGTCACACCACACAAATGTCTCAATCTCTACTCCTTCACTCTCATAGTACGATGTGACGGTAATTCGACAAAGAGATCAGGAACAGAACCGACGGCTTAAAACTATACAACATTAGGCAAATATTGAGAAAGTCTTAATAGAAAACTCAATACCGGTTTTTGATTTGTCCCTCATGACCTCATGTCTTTACTCCACCATTCCATTAGACCAAGGAGGCAGTGTAGATTTACGTACAAGGTTAAAATTTGTTACAAAATAATTGTAGGAAGTTTTATTTCTGAGTAGAGCGGTGTTATTAAACGTAAACGTAACTCGTAAGATAACATTGAGGTACGAAGAATTTTCATCGCTGTCGGGCTGTAGATGCCTTTTGCAATATATAGTTGTGACGTGCAAGTGAAAGAGATGAGAATGTACTCTCCTATGGCATCGGAGAGAAGTTAGAGTGAAACGCCTAACACTTTAGTCGCACGTCTTAAATTTCTAAAGGTTTTATTGCATTCCCCGCAAGCACAGACGCTTAAACTTTATCGCTGTGGGATTAAAGTGATATTTGCAGCGGCTAAATGATGTCGAGGCAATTTCATGATATTAAAAGCTGTCTATGTTAAGGTTCAGGTCAATAGTTCGGTGTTCCGTGTGTGTTTGCTTTGTATAATCGAGGAGGGAAGTTTATATCGTTGGCATTCTTTGTCAGCGACGTGCGATAACGCTGCGTTCCTTCCAAACTTCTCGCAGTTTCTGGATTGTTTTGATACTCCGTTATATTGGCGGTATTAGGAGAAATTTTATTATTACCTGGATATTTGTTATATGATAATGTCATTCCTTACAGGGGACTTGGGACATCTTTTTAAACTTCTTTATGAGTTCTTAACTTGGGGAGTAAACTGGTGAACGGATTTTGGGAGGGAAATATAAGTTATTGAACGTAAAAAGAAAGAATTATTCATGTATTTCATTCAATACTGTGTACTTTTGTTTTAGTTCTCACTCACCTGATGATGAGTGATAATACAGTCTAAGATAGAAGCGCGATAAACAGAAAATAGGTCATTCACTTCTTATGGTTTCTACACAGCATCGTAACGGAACACAAATCTTTTTCTTGGCGCTACTTCTTTGCTGGAAGAGAAGCTACTGAAGGCTCCAGAACAAGTCAGAACTTGCGTGGGAGGCTTCGGTCGTGGCTAGGCCGAGTTGACAACTATAGACTACTTACGACTTCTGTACTACAGATAATCTATAAACTATATTGCTCTATACTCTTGGAGCAGCGCGGAAGCGCCCTCTCGTGTCGTATACGCACACCTCCCGATAACCCGTGGACTAGTATGTCGGAAAGCTTGCAGATGGCGCGAGCACGCTGCTTCCGAGGTACCAATGCTTAGCGCTAGATTGCGCGAACTTATAGCATTTGGTAGATTTTCACCAATTTTTGTTAAATTGCAAATTACAAACGCGGTTGTCAATCTTAGGGTTATTGTTCAAAGGAAAGCATTATGCGAAAGTCTACACGTCCTAGAAATAGTCAGTGAAACAGTGTCAATGGTGGGACGATTTCTTTTTTAATTAGATCTCCGGTCAAAACTTTAGTTAAATATAACTGTTTAGCAGCAAAATATCAAAGTATTGTTTGGATAGACATAATATACAGAAACATTTTTGATATGTACAAGTATCAGTGTACTCAGCAGAAGTTTACAGGTGACAGATTGCAAAATTTTCTCAGCAAGTGTACGTAACGACTGTTCGATACATCTTTGCGAGATATGGTATAAAGAGATCGGAGAATATACGACTGGATATATCCTACTTATCTGTAAATAGTATAAAATGAAGTTGCATCCGCTGTCTATTCCCTTGGATCTTCTAAAATAACTACCGGATCTTAATGCAGTTTTTAACAATAGATAGAGTGATTCTAGAGGAATGTTTATATGTATAATAAATACATATTTTTATACAGAAATCACGAAAATTTCAAAGGTTTCTAATGTGATATAACAAATAAATTTTTGTGCGATTAAAACAAAAAACGCTGGCTGAATTTGTTATCTTGTAAAAAAACGATAAAACTCTGCAGTGGTATATATTTATCTGTGAAAGATAACCAACAGTAACCATTTATAAAAATTGCTCTAAATTCTAATAAGCTACATAAAATTGACAAGTCACTCAATGGTAAATGTATACGTTTCCATTAACAAGCTTCCAAAAGAAATTACAAAGACAACTTTTAGTAAATTTAAATCTTTTATTGAAAGAAAGCTTTCTTTTGAATTGACAAATCATTCCATAATTTGAAGGAATACTTTGAAGACCAAAAAGTGTAGTGAATTAATTGAAGAAGTAATTCGAGTGCTCTATTTATATATCTTGATATAGAACTAATTAAAAATGTATATTGTAAGTCGTTCCTTAATGTTATCATCAATCATTCATTTAAATAATAATAGAAAAAGCGATATTTGACGATCCAATATTGCTGTAAAAGCCTTAATATAGATATTTGACTTATTCTTATCCATTTAATTATTACATAAGTATTAAATACATTACATAAGGTAAGGTAAGGTAAGTAGCAGCCCATTAATGGCCCGCTGCTGGGCACAGGTCTCCTCACTCATATGAGAGAGGGTTTTCAGAGCATAGACCCACCACGCTGCTCCAGTGCGGATCGGCAGGCATAGTACACAAGTGCACTCTCTATTCCTTCACTCTCATAGTCCGATGTGACGGGAATCCGACACGACCGGAGAGAGATCAGGCGCAGGACCGACGGCTTAACGTGCTCTCCGAGGCACGGGGGTGGATCACACCGCCAACTTCCCAACTTCGGGCAAATATTGAGAAAATCTTAATAGAAAACTCAATATCCATTTTCGAATTGGCCCGAGCCGGGACTCGAACCCAGGACCTCATGTCTGTAGTCGAACATGCTAACCACTAGACCAATGAGGCAGTCCATACGTTAATACATTACATACGTGTATATTTCATGTAGATCAAAACTGCTCTTAACAGCGTTTCATTAAAATGATAGCTTAGGAGATATCAGAGGTTTAAAAAGCGGTGGGTACGGAGGTGTGGCAAAGTTACTTAAGCATCATTTAACTGTACGCAGACGTATGTTGAACGAGTCAGTTAGTATTTATATAAGACTAAATACATAATTAAGCAAATATTAACCAAATTTTCCACCGTGGCCGAAGTTAAAGGTCAGATATAAACTTTTTATGAAAACAAAACCTCCTTATCCTTTCTTTGAACAAAGTTATAGGCAAAAACTAGTATTAATATATGAATTTCAAGTCGTAGGTCAAACAATATGTTTCCTCGTTTGTTCTTTAAAAACAACCCTTCTCCTTCGGACTATGTGTCCCGCACATTGCCACTTCAGGTTCGCGATTTTTAGGACTATGTCGGTGACTCTGGTTCTACTACGGATCTCTTCATTTCTGATTCGATCGAGTAGAGAAACTTCGAGTATAGCCCTCTCCATCGCACGTTGAGTGACTCTGAGCTTCCGCATGAGGCTCATAGTCAGCGACCACGTTTCAGAATCGTAGGTCATCGCTGGCAACACGCACTGTTCGAAGACTTTGGTCTTTAGGCACTGGTCCTTCAGCGAATGTTCAATTCCGTCCTCCTAGATGGCACAGTGCCCGAGGCATGGCATAGGAGTGTGGTGATGTTGTTTTTCAAGAAGGGCGACAACACCTTATTGAAGAACGACAGACCTATCGCGCTGTTAAGTCATGTCTACAAACTGTTTTCGAGAGTCAGATTTGACGACTTCCAGCCTCCCGAACAAGCCGGATTCCGAAAAGGCTTTAGTACCATAGACCACATCTTTACGTTTGTAGGTTAAATAGTTTTAATGTTCACAAAAAACATTTTTATTTACAATTCGTCATTTCAGATTTCAATCAAATTATTTGTATTAATTTTCGACACGTTTAATATTTTAATGGCAATCAAATTCATTAAATTCCTAACATATGTTTCTTTTTCCCTCCCTCTAAGTCTCGGAAATCTAAAGTTTTAGATATAAACAAGACTTCAAAATTGGTTTGCCAAAGAAGCTTCGCTTCTGATAAATGTACTTTGTACACACGTCTTTTAACTCTTATTAGGTGCTCGGAAAAAAAAATAACAATACATATACATTGGAATCTGAAAAGGAAAACGCTTGTTGTTTTCTTATTAGTAATCTCGCCTTGATAAAGTTTTCTTCTGTCGTATGCTGTTAAGCACACACCAAGTTTATTTTTCTATGACCACGTGTTTTGAATAGCGTAGGAGTTTTAAGAAAGTCTGTTTATTCCTGAGTTACCTAGTTGGAATATTTATTTAAGATGCACGAAAGGGAACGCAATCGATCCGTTCACACCCTCCAGATATGATTAAGAGCTAATTGAATCTCGGGGTGAGATCCGCACAGTTTAGTTTTCCAATTTACGAGACTTTCCTTTGCTCAAGAGAGTAAAAGGGTTGAATTTAATTATATTCCGGTGTCGGATATCCCCGAACTAAATCTCGCTAAAATGTTTTAACTGCACTACAATAAGAGGAAAGGCTTTTAGTTTTAAATCAATCCAAAAAAAATGAAGACTTTCGACAGTATTTACCCTTGAAACACTTTATCAAATCCTACAGTTAGTTCTTACTGTCCTTACATCTTCTTTAATTTTACAGTCGTAATTAAATTAACTGTATTGTAACAATACTGTATAAGATGGTGTGTTAATCTGGTGAGAGGCAATTTACTTGTTATCCCTTCGATTCTCCGGCTGCAATTTTTATTGGGCCCGTAATTTGTCCGCGCTTTTTAACGGAAATTACCGTCGTCTGCCCCGCCCCGGAGCGGGGTAGACGACGGCTGGCCATATTTATGTTTGCTTATAATTAAACTATACAATATTATCTTTTGTTTATTAAATTAAGACTGGTGTAACGACATGTTGCGCCAAACTTTGAGACAGTGAAAAAAGTTAGTCTTGTATTTATAGGCTTTTATCTCAATAGTTATAACTTACTTCAAGGGTTTTTATTGTTATTCACATCACTTGTTTAATCAAGAAGACAAATAATCACTAATAAACACTCACAACACAGTTTATAAAATACCACAAAAAAACTTAACGACCTTCGACGCGACACGCACCTTTAGTAACGGTAACTTTGGAACTGATTTATTTTTTGGTACGACAGTTACCGAGAAGTGAAATAAATAATACACATTATGACTCTAAAGGAAAGAGATGTTTATATTTCTGATTGCTCGAGTTGAGACAGAAGTCGGCTGTAGTCTCCCGCTAATTGCAATTTCCTAAATTCACTCTACTTGTAATTCAATCCATGGTGTCTGCCAATATTGTATGTATTTACACTCTAAAGGCCTGAGACCCTGTATTCAATATTCCTCAGGACAAATTTAGATTTTTGTGCTTTCTAACTTGACTTAATCTGGACTGGTGAAATTCAGCTGTGGTTAGCTACCTTCCTATAGCTTATAGTAAAGAGATGTCATCAAGCAAGCCGATACGATGCTGTGTAAAAACAACGGGAAGTAAATTGTATATTATACCTATACATTGGTAAAAGACTGCTGATTAGTCGAGTGATCAGCCTGTTCAGCTACAGACATGAGGTCCCGGATTCGAGTTCAAGGCCAGGTGAATTTAAAATCAGTTATTGTGGTTTCTATTAAGAAAATGTAAGTATTTGCTTGAAGTTGGGAAATTGACGGTGTGCTCTACCCACTCGGAGAGTATGTCAGATTACCGTCCCATCGAGTTATGAGAGTGAAAGAATTGAGACTACACTTGTGTCAGCACATACACTCGTTTATGGGCTTTTCTATTTTTTATGTTTATGAATAGCCAGAGGGTATCTCAATTTGCAGAAGTTGGGTATGGCAGAAGAAACGTTGAGAGCGTTGAGAAGTATGAGTAGATTGAAACTAAGTGACAAAGTAGGAAATAGTGTGATAAGAGAACGTTGTGATAAGGAAGATGTAGTGACTAAAATTGAGAAAGGTATGCTTAGATAGTTTAGGCACGTAGAGAGATTGAAAGGAGACTGACAAAAGGATTTATGAGTCAAGAGCGAATGGGAAAGTTGGAAGGGGAAGACTAAGGCGAACGTTACTGGACCAAATCCAGGACATTTTAGATAAGGGCCAGGTCAAGAGTACTCTGAATCGAGGAACTTTTATGAAAGGTTTATTGAGAATGAAAGAAGCGAAGGAGGTATGTAAAGATCATAGCAAGTGGAAGGTCGTGGTCTCTGCCTACTCTGAAGGGAATAAGGCGTGATGCTATGCTAAAAGTAAACAACTAGGTTAGTATACAACCACCAAAGACAGTACAAGTAGATTAGAAATTAAAACGTAAGAAAGGTAGACAGAGTAACTTTAGCATTTATAATAGTACAGATAGTTAGCCGAGAATAATGCATGTTACAAGGAACTAAGTCAATAAATGTCATTCTTGTGATTTGACTTCCACCGTGAGTCTCGGAAAGTTTGTTCGAGTTCGGATTAAAACTCCGTAGCGCTGCAAAGGCTCATTTGAATGGAAGTCACTGTGTAATTTGCATACCTATTTATATTATCTCTACAACACACAAGTGGGACCCTTTTATTATCAAATTTACACCGTGGGGGACGGAGGACGTCGTGGGAATACAAAGTTGTGAAGAAAGTGATTATCGTAACACCCTGCCACAAAAAATATAAATCATTAAAGGATTAGCTTGTTTTTATACGCAGTCATTTGATCAGCTTAGTGGAATAGTTGCCAAATAGAGCGTTTGAAACCAATTCAAAGTTTATATTGGAAAATTTTAGGTTTTTTTATGTACTTGAATCTTTGGGCGTAATTCTTAGTTTTTCATTTAATCTTTCATTCATAAAGTAACGATAGGTTCAATGCTTAGCTGTTATGTTACCTCGTGTAAAGAAGAAGCAATTATTTTGCTTGGTGACATGTCTTTAGTGGTAGGGTGGTAACTAGCCAATGCCGAAGTCTCCCAACAGTGCAGTGCCCTTAATTTGATTAGATAGGAAACAAATACAATTACACAGTATTTTATCTAGTTAAATTTATTTACAATAAATTTCTTGGGATCGAGACTCTTTTAGATATAGCGATACTTGTGTTATTCGTAAAATTACTGTTAATTAGACAATAATTTAATTGCTGCTAGGTTTGCGGTAGACTGTAGTCAAAACTGATGATTTATCCCTTATGGTTTCTACATAGCAAATCGCAAATAGAAAGCCTCACATAAGTTTAGATTCAGATAAATTAGAAAATGCATTATTGTTATTCACCCTACAGGAGATTAAACCCGAGACCTGTGTTAGCAAAGAGACTACTGGCATCACTGCACCGGCGAGGCTATTCTCACTCACTAATTGACTTCAACTTCATCCAGTACTTAATATTAATATCACAATAATTTAATTGCAGGTAGGTTTGCGCTAGTCTGTAGTCAAAACTGATGATAAGTGATGATACAGTCTAAAAAAGGAAAACTGGTAAGAGGCAATTTATCCCTTACGGTTTCTACATTGCACCATATCAGAACGTAAAAAGGAAGTCCCATGAGTTTAGATTCAGATAAATTAGAAATTGCAATTTTTGAATTCCCTCTACTGGAGGTAGAACCCGAGATCTCTGCTAGCAAAGAGAACAATGACATCACTGAACCAGCGATTCCATTCTCTCACTCACTGCAATCGATGGACGTCCACTAGTGGACAAAAGTCTGACCTAATAATACCCACTGTGCCCGATATTGTGCCACCTGGCTCCATCGGCTACCGACGACCCTCTTTAAGTCGTTGGTCCACGTTGTGGGGGGTCGCCATTCCAGAGTTCGACGGAGTCCGTCCCCTCCCATTGCCACTTCAGCTTCGTGATTCTTAGGACTATGTCGGTGACTCTGGGTCTTCTACGGATCTCCTCATTTCTGATTTGATCGTGTAAAGAAACTCCAAGCCTAGCCCTCTTCATCGCACGCTGTGTAACTGAATGAGGCGGATCAGAAACGTGATCGCTGATTATGGACCACGCCAAACTAATTGATAATTAAAATTGTGGTGTGTGTATGAGATAGAGATAGTGTGTGTGAGTGTGTGTTTGACTACGAATAGATATAACTTATTATCTGATTTTCAGTAGTTTAACACTGTTAAAACGTTATAAATACACTTGGCTAAGTCGGGAATCGATCTATATTGATATCCGTGTTCCCTTTTACTCCACAATGAAGCCAGCGAGAAGGCTTTTAAAGTCTGATTTAAACGTGATACATTATGAAAGTACCGTCACTTCGCTTTAAAGCATTTCGCGGTAACGTTCGAGCTCACGGATAAATGATTGATAGTCGAACGACATCGCTGTATAGTACTAGTACATATAATAATTGTATATATAAGATTTTTTTGTATACGAGTATATAAGAATTGCTGAAAAGATGTGAGGAATATGCAGCTACACATGGGTTACGATATAATGTGGCAAAATGTGAATACCTGATCTTTAAGGTCCCTCACAAACATGTCCAGTATGAGCCTCAAATTTTTTTTTGACGCCCTCGCTGGCGCAGTGGTGCGAGTATTCGCTTTGCTAGCGGAGGTTCCGGTTTCGATCCCCGGTAGGACGAATTTAGGAAATTGTATTTTCTAATTTGTCTGAGTCTGGACTGGTGGGAGGCTTCGGCCGTGGCTAGTTACCACCCTACCAGCAAAACGTACCGCCAAAACAAAGATATTTGTGTTCCGGTACGATGCTGTGTAGAAACCGTGAGGGGTATATCGGCTCTTAACAGTTTAGCGCGCTTCCATCTTAGACTGTATCATCACTTACCATCAGGTGAGATCACAGTCAAGCGCTAATCTGTCAGCAATAAAAAAAAGAAGCCTCAAATTACCTTGAATGGGGCTACTCTTAAGAGGGTCACCATATTTAAATATCTGGGACATTATGTTTTGGACGACCTTAAGGATCAGGCAGACATAGAGACAGAGCGCAAAGCTCTAGCAGTTCGGTGTAACATGATAGTCCGAAAGTTCTCCCGGTGTAGCGAGGAGGTTAAAATTACGCTTTTTAAAGCATATTGCCAGACCTTCTACACTGGGACCCTTTGGACTAATTACACCCAAAAGGCACTGGACACTTTTAGGGTTCAATACAATAACGCGTTCCGTATGTTTACTGAGGCAAGGATGGATGATTTCTTTGCCCTGCAAAGAAAAATGCTGGCGTCTTTGTTGACAAGGTTACGTTCCAGCACAAACAGCATCTTGAGGATGTTTATTGGAAAGATGGACTCGCCTCTTTACCACCAATTCCTCAAGGTACAGTTTGGACTGGATAGTAAGATGGGAGTTTATTAGTATAGACATTATTATTATTTTGTTAATATTATGTTATTAATTTTAGGTTAGATTAGGAAAAGTAAGATTAGGAATAAGTTATTTATGTTACTAACATAGTTATAAGTGATGTATTAACTAACACGAGTGAGCCTATGTTGCTAGAATAAAGAAATTTTATTATTATTATATTATATATTATAAGAAGCAAAATTAAATTGTCGCTGTTTATATTTTAAATATACTTATATAGATCACACCAGACGGTAAATGACAAATTTTAATCTCTATAATATGTATTTGTCGCTTTAAAGATGGGCCAGGGGCGGATATCGGGAGGAAACTTTACATTAAAAGAGAATGAATATATAAATAATTAATTACTATATATATATAACTATATCTTTTATGGTTAAGAATTTTCTCCCTCAAACGGCGGTGCGGGTATGTTTTTTATTTGCCTAAATTAATGAAAATGCTACCAAAAAAACATTCCACGCAGACGAAGTCGGGGGTTCAACTAGTACATTTATATAGTAAGTAAAAGTAAGTAAGTAGCAGTCCATTAACGTCCCACTACTGGGCACAGGCCTCCTCACTCCAAAGAGCGATATTATAGCATAGACCCACCACGCTGCTCCACTGCGGATTAGCAGGCATTGTACACAAGTGCACTCTCCATTTCTTCACTCTCATAGTCCGATGTGACGGGAATCCGTCACGACCGAAGAGAGATCAGGCGTAGGACCGACGGCTTAACGTGCTCTTCGAGGCACGCGGGTGGATCACACCGCCAACTTCCCACCTTCGGGCAAATATAGGGAAAAACTTAAATAGAAAACTCAATATTTATTTTTTAATTGGCCCAACCCAGGACCTCATGTCTGTAGTCGAACATGCTAACCACTAGACCAATGAGTCATTTATATATTAGTACTTAATTATATCAAATATTGTGACCTGATTTGGCTGCCTTTACTTTAATTTGGTAGGTTACTACGTGTTTAGCTTTCATGTGCAATTGGAATCAGGTCCATACATTTTTATCGCTTAAATAACCTTCATGCCTTTTGTAAGAATATGTTATTGACATTTACTGGTAAGGTAGAGGGCAAAAGACCACGCGGCCAATTACCTAACCGCTGGTCCGACAAAGTAAAGGCATTTACAGGTCTTCCATTTGTTGAGGCCATAAGGAAAGCCGAAGACCGAACAGGGTGGAAAGCACTGGTGGAAAAACTGACCCAGGCACCAAAATACAGACACGACCTTTAAACTTGACAGAGAAGAAGTTATTTACATATTTCTTAAGGTTTAAAATCGACGATACAATATTCATTAGAATATATTTATTATCTAAAATACTAGCCTATCAGTTGTAAAAGAAATAATGACAGGTTGTCAGAAAATACGATCCAATTTACCCAACTTGTGTGAAACGACACCCAAAAGAACGACGTATGATGAACCTTCATTTGAACGTGATGCCAGCCATACAACCGGATTATTCCACTTCCGGGGCTATATAAATTGGGCTATCAATCAATATCACTTACGTTTCTTGTGAATGCTAGTGGAAATTCCTTGTCATTTATTATCAATAGGGAATCGATCGAATTTACTGTAATAAAATGGACAATGTTATTCAAATTATTCGCTCGATTGATTTAAAATGTCCTTTTGCGACAAGATGTTCATATCACCACGGGATCGAAAATACACGAGTGAGACAGCGGGGAACAGCTAGAATTGATTAACATATATACCTTTATTTATCTACAAAGCAAACTGTTATGAATAGAACAGCTGTAACGGTACATTATGGATATATCTATATATATAAAAGCAACTCTTTTTTTCTTTGTTATCGATAAACTTGAAACTACTGGACCGATCGGCATGAGACCATGACCATTCGACGCGGAATTAATTGTAAAAGGTTTTAGGCTTTTCTTTTTTTTGAATTCCATCAACCCTTTACTATATTTATGTGGACAGTCATTTGTTTCTGGTACGAAAACTCAAGCGCACAAGGACCGGCAAAATGTCTAACGTCATTTCAATGCTTATAAATGCGTTTCCACACACCCTCCCACGCATTCACCCACACACTCCCATACATCCACCCACGCACTCCCACGCATCCACCCACGCACTCCCACGCATCTACCCACACACTCCCACGCATCTACCCATGCATCCACAAGGTTCACATCCACAATTATTAGACCGTTGTCTATAGCAACGGTTTTGTTAATTCATTTCTAGGTTATGTAAATATGGCGTTCATTTATGCTACTATCTTTTGTTTAAAAATTATTCATCTTTCAAAGGATATGTAAAGATGTCATTTATTTACGCTATCTTTTGATTTAGAACAAAAAAAATTCTGTGTGTCATTTAATCGATTGTGTTTTCTTTAGTATTTGTAAAACTGAAAGCTGCCACCTTCCAAATCTTTTTCACAGAACGAAGTCTGTCGGGTCTGCTAGTTCTGTTATAAAATACGCTATTATGTCCTGAGATGTCTCATGAAAATCTATTGATATTATTAAAATGCAAAAAAAGAGGAATACTCGGGATTAAACCACGAGATAGCTTGCTATGCTTTAAGCCTTGCATATCTCTAGATATATGTCGGAGTGCTATAGTCTGTGGAATGCCATTTGTCTATCGGCGTAGGGCAGAGTCAAGAGTGACAATCCGTCGCGAGTCTCTCGGTATTTCTCGAGTGGCAGTCCGCCGGAGCAGTCGACTGTTGATGTCGGAAACATTAAGTGATTGAACATTATAATATGGGTTAATTAATAAAGTAATTGCACCAACATTATGGAAAATCAACGCCCACAGTATGGAAACTTGAATTATCGATGCCATTAATGAAAATGTCGGCGGAGAACCCTACGACCCTATGATTTATGCTTGCTTTATGTAATTAAAAATAATGGACTACTTAAAAGTTTATCAAATTATTACGATAAAATAACGTAGTTACAATTAGTCTTATATTTGGAGTCGGCGTCAACCAATTGCCATCTCAATTTTTACTATCTTAACAAATAATAAAATTTTTATTGATAACCCTTAGATTGCCAATGTCAACTACCGGTTGACATAGCTGATTTGAAGTATTTTTTTTATTGCTGACAGATTAGCGCTTGACTGTGATCTCACCTGATGGTAAGTGATGATACAGTCTAAGATGGAAGCGCGCCAATCTGTTAAGAGATTTCTACACAGCATCGTACCGGAATACAAATTTCTTTGTTTGGGGGTACGTTTTTGCTGGTAGGGTGGTAACTAGCCACGGCCGAAGCCTCCCACCAGTCCAGACTCAGACAAACTAAAAAATACAATATTCTAAATTCGTTCTACCGGGGATCGAACCCGGGACCTCCGAGCGAATACTCGCGCTAATGCGCCAGCGAGGCCATCATGACACCTGCAAGTAGATTGCAGGTGTCATGATGCGATAATTCTGTCTAATCTGTATTATCTATTTCGCTTCTCGGTACCTGTCCTGCAATATGCGTAGAAATAACACCAGACAATAGAAAAAAACAATAACAAATCAGTTACGAAATGAGCGTTACTAACGGCGCGTGTGTCGCGTTGATGGTCGCTAAGCTATTTTGTTGTGCTTTATAAACTGTGAATGTTTATAAGCGATTATTTGAGTATATCAAAGAAAACCCTTAAGCTAAGTCGACAAGATGGACTTTTTCCACAATCTCAAAGTTTCATGCAACATGACGTTACACCAGATTCATAATTTAATAAACAAAACATAATTGTTTAGTTTAACTATTAGCAAACATAAAAATCATAACATTTGGAAGTCTTTCATGAAATTTTAAGCTGCGGGGCAATTGACGTAAAACGTCCGTGCTGGGCGGGACAGGTGACGTTTATTTCCGTTAAAGAGCGCAGGCAAATGACGGAGGGCAATAAAAACCGCGACTGGACAATCTAAGGGATAACTCTGTCATTCCATTAGTCTACAAAAGCCGACTTTACTCGTACGAGTTATGTGGTCGAGCGTGACGCTTCAGTCTCAATCATTTTTTTTTTTAAGAAAATTGTTTCACTAAGCGTCTGTCTATAAAGGTGTATTACCCTCGTTATATGGTATTTTCTTACAATCTCCGCTCGTAGAAGCTGGGACAGGGCTCCTAATGGACCAATATATCAAATGAGATTAAGTATAAATGAGAACAGCCCACCGCTTGATACTTTGTACGACATGACTCGAATTGGCGGTACAAAATTGTTATTATCACTTTAAAATAAATACACCCTCGAGTGTCCCGAGCGGGATACCGTGCAGAAATATATCCAATTATTTTTTATTGCCGATCTCCAAGACTCTTCTTATATGTCTGTATAAAAAATGATACATAACATATATGTAGCACTTTTGGTGTCAATTACAATAAAGACAAACTTGTAATGCCAAATTTTAGGGTTAAAAAGGCTCAGAAGTTGATTATACGGATTTTTAATGAGATACCTGAATTAAATTATAATTTGCCTTCACAAGAATATGTCAAAAACATCGTTTTACATTTAAAGATTATTTAAGCGACAAAGATTTTAGAACTTTATTCCGGTTTGTAACCTACAAAACTATATTTAAAAGAGTAACCACTGAGTTTCTTATGCGTTTCTTTTTAGCGGGATTAAATTCTCGAATTTCTTGCTCTGATTTAAATTTAAATATACTAATATGAGATGATGATGACCGAAGAGTATAATCAGCCACTTTGCTTAGCGTTCGTGGACTATTAGAAAGCCTTCGATTCGGTGGAAACATGGGCCGTGTTGAGATCTTTGCAGAGATGCCGAATTGACCACCGGTACATACACGTGTTGAAGTGTTTGTACGAAAACGCCACTATGTCAGTCCGTATACAGGACCAAAGCACAGAGTCTATCCAACTGCAGCGTGGAGTGCGACAGGGAGATGTTATCTCCCCGAAGCTCTTTACTGCGGCGTTGGAGGACCTGTTTAAGCTTATGGAGTGGAACGGACTGGGCATCAACATCAACGGCGAGTACATCACTCATCTACGGTTTGCCGACGACGTGGTCATTATGGCAGAGACTCTGGAAGATCTCAATGCAATGCTCGATGACCTCAGCAGAGCTTCTCGACAGGTGGGCCTAAAAATGAACATGGATAAGACGAAAGTTATGTCCAATATCCATGTTCCGCTCCACCCAGTCATCGTTGAGAACTCCGCACTCGAAATTGTAGACGAATATACATACCTGGGACACATAGTCCAGCTAGGTAGGTCCAATTTCGAGAAAGAGGTCAACCGCCGAATCCAGCTCGGTTGGGCAGCGTTCGGGAAACTACGCCAGATATTTTCGTCCGATATCCCTCAGTGCCTGAAGACGAAGCTCTTCGAACAGTGCGTGTTGCCAGTGATGACCTACGGCTCCGAAACGTGGTCGCTGACTATGGGCCTCATTCGAAAGCTCAGAGTCACTCAGCGTGCGATGGAGAGGGCTATGCTCGGAGTTTCTCTACGCGATCAAATCAGAAATGAGGAGATCCGTAGCAGAACCAAAGTCACCGACATAGCCCTACGAATCGCGAACCTGAAGTGGCAATGGGCGGGGCACATAGTCCGACGGACCGATGGACGTTGGGGCCCGAAGGTGCTGGAGTGGCGACCCCGCACCGGGCGGCGCAGTGTAGGGAGACCCCCCACAAGGTGGACCGACGACATAAAGAGGGTCGCCGGTAGCCGCTGGAGCCAGGCGGCGCAAGATTGGGCCTTATGGCAATCATTACGTGAGACCTATGTCCAGCAGTGGACGTCCATCGGTTGAAGCGACGACGACGACGAATATGAGATGATGGTTGAAAAAATTACAAAATAGCTTGTTGTTGGCTCTTCTCAGGATAGGGCGCGTAACTTCTAACTTTAGATTTTACGTACGTTTTTTAATACCAGCATCAGCATTCAACCTTAGAATTAGTGTGTGGAATAACATGTCACGATAAAAAAGTGCTTAAATAGATATACTTGAATAAAGATACTTTGAATTTGAGTTTAAGTTAGAAGCGGTGATAGATTAATTACCGACGAACATACTACTGAAGATTCAAAGAGCTTTTTGAACCTACTTGAATAAATAATACTTTGATTCAATCCATATATGCGACGTATCGAGGTCCTACGATGGAGGACCCAAAATCCCATTCCTAACAAGACTTCGCGTTCTAAAATGTTATGTCTGGTCCACATTTTTATATGGCTGCGAGACATGGGTCGTTCAGAAGTAAAGCAGTAAGCGACTCCAACCATTTGAGATGTGGGCTCTAAGAAAAATGTTTAAGATTTCTTGGAACCAGTTCGTTTCAAATGCTGTAGTCCTCAAACGCAAAATAAGCCGCATGCTTATGACGACCATCGTGCGGAGAAAGGTGGCTTTTTTCGGACATCTTCAAAGAGGATCCCTATTTGTGTACCCACGGTTGAACCTAGAGGGCATGATGTCGGGAAAAAGAGCACCTGGTAGACCGAGGCGGCATTGGATGACCGATATACGTGAGTGGACCAGTCATAACTATGCACAACTAAACAGAGCTGCCTTGGACAGAAGAGTTTTCCGCATATTGGCCGCCAAACTTCATTTTGAAGAAGGCACTAGATGATGATGATGATGATGATGATGATGATGACGACAGAGGAAACATCGACGAAAGAAAACGCATTTGCTGTAAAGCTCACAAAACCGAAAAGAGGTTATTTTTATATCTTTTAATCAATATAAATATTGGTTTAGAACCCACATTTTTAAGGTAATTAAAAACCAAAATTGATCAAAAGTGTGTTTTTGAAGTGAAACTTCTTTAGGGGCATGAGGGTAAAGTTTTTACGTATGATACGCGTGATTAACGTCCCGAAGATGTGCAAAGTTTTTTATGCAATTCTTTTGAAGGTTAGGTAGCATGTGGCATTTTAAGCCACTCATCAATTAATCATTTAGTAGTATACCATTATTCATAAATTCTCTTATAAACATGGCATTTTTATTTACAATTCGTAATTTGAGATTTCAATAAATTATTTGTATTAATTTTCAGAAATCTAAAGTTTTAGATTGGTACAAATATAAACAAGACTAAAAAATTACTTTTCCTGAGAAGTTTCATTTGTAATAAAATTCCTTAAGCCTATAATACACGTTAGAAACCATTTCTTATTATTTAAGTTAGTAACATAAATTAGAATTAAATTAAACCACGAGAATCACTCACAACAGTGGTTCACATAAGTGCAGTCTCATCTGCTGCCAATTAAATTCAGGATGATGTTGCTGCTGCTCAGCAGCCTACGTACCAGGGATCCACATCTTCTTCGCATTGTTGCATAGAAGCAATCAACCCGTGTTTCTGCGAATATCCCTGACGCGCTACAATAGCAAGGCAGCCCCAATATCACCAGACGAAAGTTCCTACGGACATTCTGGTGCCACATTACATGTGCCGAGGAGGGCCACCGAGGGGGTTTTAGTAGGTATAATCCTACATCACCTGGCCTTTCCCCCAAGAGACCGGGTACCTTTAGAAGATTTCTCCCCCGTTAAAAAAAAAGCCCCAACATCACCCTAAACGCGTTATTGTACTGGACACGGAGAGCATTGTACGTTTTCTGTGTATATTTACTCCACATGCTGCATGTGTAAAAGATCAAGCACTAAGCCTTAAACAGGGTTATCTTTACCATGTTAGAGCATGGTGACAACCTGCGAGTAAGCATGTTGGCTCTCATTGACAATGCTATGTTAGTAAAAGTGAAGACAAATAGTAATGAATTGATTATATTAAACTAAAACTCTAAAAAAAATCAAAAATATCTAAAAACAACTATGACAAGGTCACCTGTAAACTTCCCGCTTTTTCGATCGGCCCGAACTGCACCCTGAAGAACTGGTGGTAAAATGGTGAGTCCACCCTTCCAGCTGACATTCTCAAAATGCCGCTCGTGCTGGAGCGCAACCTCGACTTCAAGGACGTCAATCTTTTCCTTTGCAAGGCAAATAAATCTTGAGTCCTTGCCTCTACAAACATAGTTGATGCCGAACAAAATTTTGGCAGGCCGAACAGCGTTCTGAACGCGTTGTTATACTGTACCCTCAATGAATCCAGTATCTTCTGGGTGTAATGGTCCAAAGGCTCCCAGTGTAGAAGGTCTGGCAATAGGCTTTAAAAAGCGTGATTTTAACCTCCTTGCTACACCGGGAAAACCTTCTGACCAGCATATTACACCGCACTGCCAATGCTCTGCACTCCCTCTCCATGTCCGCCTGATCTTTGAGATCCTCCGGAACGTAATGTCCGAGATATTTAAAGAAAATTACCCTCCTGAGCCCCATTCAAGGTAATCTAGGGCTCGTATTGAACATGCTTTTAAAGTTGTCCCATTAAGCAAAATAAATGGAACATTCCTCGGTAGTTTTCTTTCGGCCTCAAAACTTTGCTCTAGTATCGTGTGGCCGTACAATGGCGAGTACATCACTCACTACGGTTTGTCGACGACGTGGTCATTATGGCTGAGACTCTGGAAGATCTCAATGCAACGCTCGATGACCTCAGCAGAGGTTCGCGACAGGTGAGCCTAAAAATGAACATGGACAAGACGAAAGTTATGTTCAATATCCATGTTCCGCTCCACCCAGTCATCATCAATAACTCGACACTCGAAATTGTCGATGAATACACATACCTGGGACACATAGTCTTGCTAGGTAGGTCCAATTTCGAGAAAGAGGTCAACCTCCGAATCCAACTCAGTTGCGCAGCGTTCGGGAAATTCCGGAAGACGTTTTCGTCCAATATCCCTCAGTGTCTGAAGACTAAAGTCTTCGAACAGTGCGTGTTGTCAGTGCTTACCTACGGATCGGAGACGTGGTCGATGACTATGGGCCTTATTCGGAAGCTCAGAGTTACTCAGCGTGTGATGGAGTGGGCTACGCTTGGAGTTTCAGAAATCAGAAATAAGGAGATCCGTAGCAGAACCAAAGTCACCAACATAGCCCTAAGAATCATGAAGCTGAAGTGGCAATGGGCGGGGCACATAGTCCGACGAACCGATGGACGTTGGGGCCGGAAGGTGCTGGAATGGCGACCCCGCACCGGACAACACAGTTTAGAAAGACCCCCCCACAAGGTGGACCGATGATATTAGGATGTCGCCGGTAGCAGCTGGCGTTAGGCGGCGCAAGATCGGGCCTTGTGGGCATCATTTAGTGAGACCTATGTCCAGCAGTGGACGTCCATGGGTTGAAGCGACGACGACGACGACGACGATCATGGGAAACCGGGGTGGGACGTTAGTATTTTGATAAAATATAAGATAATACGTAAACAAAGGAAACAATAAACAGTATGCCAACTAACTTGACTAAATCCTATTTGAGTGAAAACGCGAGGCGCGGAACCGGCTTGAGTGCGCAAACGTTTTGAATTATTCCAACTCAGCGGACAACTGGTTCTATCAAAGAGAACGATTTGTACACACCAATATTTTTATTACATTGTCTATTTGGTTTAACATAGACAAACTTATACGAGTAATGTAAATAAATTGCTCCCTTGATCTATTTTCAGCACAATCGTCTATTATACAAATCTAAAACTTTAGATTTCCGAGAATTGGAGGAAAAAGGATAGATATGTTGTTAATTTAATGAATTTAATTGTCATTAAAAGAGTCGACAATTAATACAAATAATTTATGAAAATCTTAAATGACAAATTGTAAATAGAAATGTCACTTTTTTTCAATAAGAGTGTGACAAAGTAAGAAATAATGTGTTAAAGAAAAGCCACGTAGAGAGAATAATTGAAAGGAGATTGACAAAAAGGATTTATGAGTCAAGAGTGAATGGAAAAGTTGGAAGGGGAAGACCAAGACGAACTTTCCTGGACCAATTCCAGGGCATTTTAAACAAGGGCTAGATCAAGAGTACTCTAAACCGACGAACCTGTATGAAAGGTTCAATGAGAGCGGAAGAAGCCAAGGAGCTATGCAAGGATCGTGGCAAGTGGAAGGACATGGTCTCTGCCTACTCCTATGGGAATGAGGCGTGATACTATGTATGTATTTTTCTCGAATTTATTCTTCGAGGAAAAAAATGTCGTGTGTTGTTTTCCTCTTAAAAGCAAAAAAAAACTTCTGTAATTATGTTCAAACAATGCAAATGGTAAAATTCTCTAGAAACCAATTTTTTTTTGTATTTATTTAGATCACTGTGACCGTGGTTTGTGGCGACGACGGATACTCCCAGACGGCTAGGACTCTCCTTGATTAAAACCGGGTATAATAAACGACGAAACAATCTTCTTTCATAGCGCATCGTCGGTTTCCTTCAGCAAACTAATATTGAAACATGCTAATGAAACACCGCGGAGTAGCGATTTTTAATTTCTCTTTACCGAGAGTTTCATATTAAAGCATTTTCTTTATGTGTTTATGTTTGAATAGTAAAAAATCCTGCATTGACTACTTAAATATGGTGTTATTTATACGGCCTATTTATTCTGTATATATAGACTTGTATTAATAAATAAATATAAATTTTAACAAAAAAAGAACCGCCTTCAAAACAAACTTACAAATTCATTAATATGCTCTAAAAAGTAAGAAATAATTGCGTATTCTTTTATAGTGTTCTTCGTATAGTTATATTCGGAGTCGGTGTCAGCCGAGGGAGATGTTCCCACGTCTCGCTCACCTACAGCTATCTATGAAGGTACCTTGGTTGACACCGACTCCAAATATAAGAATACGAAGAATAATTTAATAAGTCGCTTTATTCAAGAAACATTCAAATAATAGGTTCTAGAAATTACTATACGAAAGAATATTTATATCACTATTAAGTTTAACATCTTCAAAATACTCGAATAGAGGTACATTTTTAAAAAGACATTCAATTATGAACTCTTAACTACAGTTCTTGTATTTTGAAGTAAAATGTTTATGTCCTTGATGTGTTTAATATCTTAAAGGTACCAGAATAGATTGACCTCAGAAAGTATGTCCCAAAAAAGTTTTGATTCAATCTAAAAGCATCTTCGTTGATATTCAACTCAAATATGATTTCATGGGTCGATTTTTTCAGGCAACTTTCAAATAATCCTGATCCATCGTTACATAAAACTTGTAAGTTGTTCGCGTCTCAACGGATAATCGAGTTTATACTTGGAAGGCCGCCATCAATCATTTATCCGGCTCTCTCGGATGGATCTGTACGGTACTACGAGGAAAAACTTTAAAGTGGTCCCTGTTAACTGTGACGTATCGCGCACTTGATCATTCGCTACCTACTTGAATTAAAACTTTATCATATTCCTGTTATTATAATTTTATATCGTTACAATGAAATATAATAACAATTACTGACGCTATATATACCACTCTTTGGACTGATATATTATAGACCAACTTCTGTCCTATGTTCTCGAAGGACCAGCCTTTGACGATGTATGCCCCACTCTTCGGACTGAGGTAATATCGGCCAAAGGCAATTGGTTGTCTTCAGATTTCCGTTCCGCACAGCTTCTGTCGTCCGGTTCGCTTCTACTCGAAGGCTGCACGTCGGGAGGCCACTGTTCGCAGCTGACCTCTTAATTTGGCAGTCTTCGCCCTTCGTGCTGGCCGGGCGTTGTCTCCACAGTGCTGGCGGGAGTGTGTTGATATATTCATCGTAATATATCAAGATGATGCGCCTCGATAATGATTGCGAACTCGGAGGGGTTCCTCGACGAAGTTCTCAAAGATATCCCTGCGATCTCAGAGGGATTCCTCGACGAAATCTTAGATAACTTCGATAGTGTTATCAAGTCTGATCAAGTGGGGTTTCTTCACTTGGTGATGTTGTCACATATACTACATCACACTTCAGACCTCCCTTTCACACTTCACACTGATTTCATATCCAAAATCTGGATATTATATACCGCCGCGAGAGCACTCCCACCCCGACGTCGTCAACTTTCCACATTCCGATCTCACGCTCTCGGATTTCAGGCCAGTGCACATGACTTGCATCTCGTTGTGCATACCTGAAAGTCCATCGGGTTTAATGACGGTCGTGCTTTGTTTCCCCCGGCCAAGCGGTCCTTAAATAATAGTGCACATTTCTAATCTTTCTACGTATGGATCCCTTTTGCTGTGGTAGAAAGCGTTTCTTATAATAAACGGACCTTTAAAAGGTCCCTACATGTGGCGGCCAACGCTCAGCCGTCTGTAACAACAATATCAGGCATTTTCCTAAAACTATTCTAGAACTACCAAGGTTAATGACTTTACATAGCATCACTCCTCATTCCCATAGGGGTAGACGGAGACAACGTCCTTCCACTCCCCAAGATCCTTGCGCATCTCCATCGCTTCTTTCGTTCTCATTAAACTTTTCATACAAGTTCCTCGGTTTAGAGTACTCTTGACCTGGCCGTTATTTAAAATGTCCTGGATTTGGTCCAGGAACGTTCGCCTTGGTCTTCCCCTTCCAACTTTCGCATTCACTCTTGATTCATAAATCCATTTCGTCAGTGTCCTTTCATTCAATCTCTTTCCTTTCTCAATTTTAGTCACTACGTCTTCTTTTATACCACAACATTCTCTTATCACACTATTTCTTACTCAGTTTTAATTTACTCATGCTTCTCAACGCTCTCATCTCTACTGCATTTATTTTAATTTTGTGATTCTTCTGCCATAAGTGTTGGTACCAATACTCCGGCACGTACAGCCAATCTGGCTCTTTGAGACACCATCTGGTTATTCATAAAGGCGTGCAGAGCACCATTTACAATATACCATATTCCATTATGATTTTAACTTAATTAAATAGACGAAGTTCAAATTCATAACATACACACACCAACAACAATTCTCTCTGCAACATGCGTATGTGCTTAATAATAATAATCGCTTAAGTTCTCTCTTGTAATTACCCAACTATAACTTATTTAATTTTATTTTTCTATATTTTGCTATTATTGGAGTAACATTAATTTCACATCACGATTTGATTGATTGATTATGATTGTCATACTTAAGTAAGGTAAGGTCAGCAGCAGCCCATTATCGTCCTACTGCTGGGCACAGGCTTCCTCACTCATAAAGGAGAGGGTTTTTGGAGCATAGCCTACCACGATGATTCCTTGCGGTTTCATTGGCTATACATAGCCTAGAAATACTCCTGGGATATAAAGGTTTCCTCATATATAAATATAAGTCTGAGTCAAATAGTTTTCAGAACGTCAGCGCCATCTAACAGCACTGGACAGAGTCAATGAGTCACAGGCCGGCGGCGTTCTCAGTTGACTATTACTGTTAACTTATTTGTATAATTTGATTTCGAAAACATTAAGAGATTGGACATTATAATCTGAGTTAATTTATAAAGTGTTTGATTGCACCGACATTACCCACGGACGCCCACACTTTGGAGGTTGAATTATGGACACTGCTGATTACGTTGAAAAGCTGTAATAACCTCTGTGCTTTAAAAGCGCTTGATATATCTTTTTGTAGGGTCCGATTGTCTATGTACCCACCAACATCTCCTTCCTAAAGGTTATCTGGATGAAATCGCTACAAAGTGATAAGACCGCCTTAAATTATTTTGTTTAAGTTTCTTTTATATGTATTTTGTAAGTGTGGTAACAATAAATAAATAATTACTGTCACATTTGACTATAAGTGTGAAGGAACAGAGAGTACACTTGTGTACTATACCTGCCAAAGCACAGTGGAGCAGCATGGTGGGTCTATGCTCTAAAAACCCTCGCTACTATGAGTGAGAATGCTTGGGTTCAGTAATGAGACATTAATTTGCTAGTTACCTTATCATTATAAAAAGGAATGATAATTGTACAATAAATAAACAGTTTTCCACGTTTTTATCGGCGTAGTTCCCGATCCCGTGGGGATATGGGGAAATCCGTTGTAAATGATTATTTCTACATTGCCAAAAAAGTCACAAATTTTTTAAAATTATACCATTTTATTGTCTTTCTAACGTACCCGGTTGGATGGTTTCAAATGGACATAAAAGGCAAGTGGAAAATAGTCTTTTGAAACAAGTTTTTTCGTATTTTAAACTAATTTAACTATGAGAAAGGACAATGGATGTATTTACAAAGGATAAAAACGTTAGGCAAGGTACACACAAAGCCTGAAAAAGCAATTATACCAGAAGTTATTTACCTTCAAGTATCCAACGCGCCATGTTACTGTTCCAACATTCTTTTGTTAGCCGCAAACATGTCAGAGCCAGTGGCGACCTCTATTCATATCTGTTTTGCATATCTACTTTAGTGTACTTGGCGGTGGACTGGCTTTAATACAGTTTTATAATAAGAAATTTCACGTTCCACTACAATATAATTCACTTGTACAATAAGGGATTATCTGGTGAACTTTGGAGAGTACTAAAATAACTCAAGTAGTTACAGCAACTACTATTTATTAACTTAATAACTCAAACAATCTTTTTTTTTTTTTTTCTCGCTGGGAAATGCTTTTATGCACTGACCCCGACCGTGTGTCAGGAGTGTGGGACTCGGCGAACAAGCAGACCTCGCAATACCCACTAAAACCCAGCGGAACCCTCTTCATCCATGAATGAAGCACCAGGGGTTCAACTTTCGCATTCATCCCTGGTGCCCCGAATGAATCCGACTGAGGATTCTCGACGATGGACGGACTTACGCTTACAAACGCTGCCTTGTAGCCCGCCTCCTCCGGCGGTATGAGGGAGCACCCATTGCAATCTCCCTCTCTCTTTCGTGGGCCTCCTTCAGTGAGATGATCGTCTCACAGAAGAATGCCACTCCCGCCCAGCACCTCTCACTCGAGAGCATCGCGCCTACAATGCTGTCCAGTGAGAGGTCCGCGCCGATCAACGCAACCAAGAGGTGACGCTGAGGTCCCCAGGCTGCACAATCTGCCAAAGTATGCTGTGCCGAGCAGCACCACACTCATGGCAGGCCGGTGATTCCTCGCGACCAATTCTGTGCAGGAACATTGTAACTCACTTAACTGCAATCTCTCCTGAAGGTCAGTGATGATACAGTCTAAGAAAGAAGCATTACCTTGGTAAAAGGTAATTTACCTGTTATGGATTCAACACGGCATGGTAGCGTAGAGTATATTTCATGCTTGGCGTCTTTACTGTTAGGTTGGTTGGCTACCCTTTTTTCAACCTGGGAAATGCCTTTATGCATCAGACAAAATCTAAACGGGAGTGTGGGAATCGCAGTAAGCCAGAATACCCACTTAAACTTAGCGACCCCTCTAATGGAACATCAGAGGATCGGTAGACGCAATCTACCTTGGCACTCTGGAATACTCCCACTGGGAAACGTAGGTTGTATAGAATAATTGGGTCAGATGATGTGCTTTCCGTGACAAGGCTGCAGCTGAAAATCGGCGCCGTGTGTCAGGTCTGGGGCACACGGCATATGCCGAGCTGTCTTGCCTTTTTGGGGCTGTGTGGGGGTTACACAGCATTTCGATCACTTGCTGTGGCTTAAATGCTGTGCAATCATTCAAAATTAATTACAACAGCTTGATAAAAATTAAACAGTTTAGATATATCAGAGGGAATTATTGGTATCCTTGGAATATGAGCTAACTCACCAGCTATAAGGGTCGCTACAATTTTCTTTAGATTCACGTTTTTAAATTCTTATATATCTTTTGAATGGAATGTCCGATTTTAATAATTTAAAAAGCATTTTACAGGTATTGAAACAATCTTTAACAAAATTTAATAAGATAAGGATTGATCGATCGAGGATCTTAAGATATTTCTTAATGGTTTAGACTAACAGAATGCAATAGAAAATATGTTAATTTAATTACATACACATACACACATGCACGCACACACACACACACACACACATACATACACACATACACACACAAAACCACTAATATTAATTTCTTTGCCATCTATCTCATGTTTTAGTTTTAAATTAAGTTTTCCTTAAATAACTAGACTAGGCGTAAAATAAATTGTAAACTTAAGAAGACACCGACCCATAAGTCACGGGCTTACCTAGTTTAGGGGTCGAGCGTATTTTAATTCTGTATCATTCTTTTTATGCCCAAATAAATAAAGTTATTAAGTAATTATTAATCCAGAGATATGAATAATACGATTTATTTATTGTTGTCACTTTTAAAATGTAAAAAAGTAGTTCTAGTGACCTAACTACAGGACATATGGTGTGACAGAATTTTTTATTAGGGATCCCTATTTTTCTTAAAGTAGTATAGTATGTGTTGAGCAGTGAAACTGCAGCTATCTAATGGTGAAAAAATTTTTGAAGTCGGTCCAGTAGTTTTTGTGTGAAAATGTTATAAACATACATACTTTAGACAGAATAAAATAATGTTTACTAACACTATTTTATAACAATGTTACATAAATCCAATCAAAAATATCTTTACTCAAGTAGGCATATTACAGCTAATTCTAATGTATTCAAGTTTGGCTTAAAATCTAAGGTTACAAGGGTTCCTTTGCGCCCTTTGATCTGAGAAAAGCCCACAACAAACTCAGTCGAGAATTTTGTTTCTTTTTGTTGCCATTATCATTACACTATCCTATTAGTTTAATATATTTCAATTCAAATTAGAGCAATTCGTTCACTCCCAACTTTCTTTTAACAAAGACTTTGAATTCATTAATTGACATCTTTAGAACGTCTTGTGGGAGTTTATTATAGAAACGTATACAGTTACCACCAAATGAGTTTTATTAAAAGAGTCAATGTTTTTATGTACGTCAAATAAGTTTTCTAATATCTATATGTGAACTGTCATTATGTTCATAAACCACAGGCTGCAATTTTTACCAACTAGTTAAATAATCAATAACTAAACAAAGGATGCATGTATTGAGGAATTCAAATAACACAAAAGAAATCAAGAACCGATGTGAATAGCTTCTGGTTTAAGTGTTTTATGAGCACTTAAGTGGCTTCCGGACGAGGGATGTTTAAAACTCAGTGAGATCAAGATGGTCCCTCTACAAACATGACAATCTCGTGATCTCAACAGTAGACACATTTATGAGCTTAAACTTTATGAATACGCTTACAATGTTCACAAAATTAAGGCTTTATACACAGTTATTCGCTCGTAAAACGCAACTATCTCACGAAATTGTTAAAAGGTTAAATGAAAAAATGTACGCGAAACTATGCCGGATGCCCAAAGCTATAAAAACGTAAGCCGGTATTAAAATCAAAACAATGTGCTTCAGTTTATTTTTCACAACATCCCTTTTAATATGTTACTCACTGTGGGTATATTTGAAAGTAATTTCTTTTAACTGAGTTTGAGATACAAAGTATCATGACAAGATAAAGAAACAAACAAATTATTAAACTCAAACTCGCCGAAAGTACTTTGTTTAAAAAAATATATCAAAAAGACAGTTTTGTCTTAAGTTAAGAAACCTATAATGTCTTAAGTCGACACGTCGTCGCTTCAACCGATGGACGTCCACTGCTGGACATAGGTCTCACGAAATGATGCCCACAAGGCCCGATCTTGCGCCGCCTGGCTCCAGCGGCTACCGGCGACCCTCCTTATATCGTCGGTCCACCTTGTGGGGGGTCTTCCTACACTGCGTCGTCCGGTGCGGGGTCGCCATTCCAGCACCTTCCGGCCCCAACGTCCATCGGTTCGTCGGACTATGTGCCCCGCCCATTGCCACTTCAGGTTCGCGATTCGTAGGGCTATGTCGGTGACTTTGGTTCTGCTACGGATCTCCTCATTTCTGATTTGATCGCGTAGAGAAACTCCGAGCATAGCCCTCTCCATCGCACGCTGAGTGACTCTGAGCTTCCGAATGAGGCCCATAGTCAGCGACCACGTTTCCGATCCGTAGGTAAGCACTGGCAACACGCACTGTTCGAAGACTTTAGTCTTCAGGCACTGAGGGATATTGGACGAAAACGTCTTCCGGAATTTCCCGAACGCTGCCCAACCGAGTTGGATTCGGCGGTTGACCTATTACTCGAAATTGGACCTACCGAGTTGGACTATGTGTCTCAGGTATGTGTAGTCGTCAACAATGTCCCCCCAGCAGCCCCGCTATTCCTAGCTCTGGCAGTCGACGCAAAACCCACAAAATAAAAAAACTCTATAAAACCAGTTGAGCAGTTTCGGAGATCAGCACAGTTAGACACAATAACTAATTTAAATATGTATATATATGTTGCTTGCCAAACAGCAATGGAGCAGCGTGGTTGGTCTAATGAGTGAGGCAGCCTATATATATATATTTATCAGAGAATAAGTGAGAAGGGAAGCATCCATAATCATATCAATCATATATCACATCAATTTCCATACTGTGGGCGTTGTTGAGTAATGTTGGTGCAATCAAATACTTTATCAATTTACTCAGATTATTATGTCCAATCACTTAATGCTCCTGATATCAATTTACATAAAAACATTAACAATAATAGCTAGGATCGCGACAGTTTCAATAGTCGACCGCTCTGGCCCACCGTCACCCTGGAACTCCGAAGTGATGGGCCGGACTGCCACTTATTGATTCTACTCCACGCCGATAGACAGATGGCGCCAGCGTTCCACAGACTATTGCACTTCGACTCACACACACACACACACACACACTTACATAGCTTAGCTTAGAGCTTAGCGCGTTAAGTAATTCTGATTGGTCTACCGCCGACGATTTCCGCCCCCCCCCACGTATTCCTCAGCATCCGCAATCGCCCTCTCTCCCGCTCACCATGCAATGAAGAGTTGTACTGTAGAGATTCCCTAGGGTTATCGACATATTTCGCCTTAGAATCCCGATTGGAGTAGATACCTGCGAAGCGTGAACTGTGACGAGATCTGGAGAACCGAACAATGAACAGCATCAAAACTTGATCAGAGATCAGAGCCCTAACAACCCCATGCAGTCTACTGAGAACGGAGGGATTTGTCTGATCCTAAATCCCTTTCCAACATATATATGTCGGAGTGCGGTAGCCTGTGTAACGCTGGCGCCATCTATCTATCGGCGTGGGACAGAATCATGTGTAGTGAGCCGGCGGCGGACTCACTAGTTCTCGGGTGACGGTCCGTTAATGCGGTCGACTATTGAAAATGTCGCGTTCCTAGCTATTATTATTAATGAGTTTGTGTAAATTGATATCGGGAACATTAAGTGATTGAACATTATAATGTGAGTTAATTAATAAAGTGTTTGATTGCACCAACATTTCCCACCTACGCCCACAGTACGATGATGTCGGCGGAGAACCCTATGCCCTTGCGTTGTGTTTCTTCTCCTTCTTTCTTATTCTCTGACACATATATATTTGTTGGTTGGATTTGAAAAAAACGAAAGCAATTAACTCAATAGAAAAAAACTTTGTGCTTTTATGAAAACATGATGCAGATAAAACGGAGGATGTGAGCCATGGGCACCGCCATATTGGCCTTAGCTACTAAACCGGGCGCCTCTCACTTTATTGTTTGAAAGCTTGGCAGGGATAATGGCACGAGGACTTGGAAATTTAGAAAATTACTTTTGCCTGAATATGCTCGGGTGGGAGTGCTCGGCTTTGACTAGTAGCCATCCTACCATAGACATACCACCAAGAAAAACGATAAACAGTACAATATAGACTCCACAACAGGTAAGTTACCTGTTACCACGTATCTACTCGAGACGGACGAAAAATGTTTCGCTAAAAACTGTAGTTACACATAAAAACCGTGTTTTTAAACAAAAGTTTTCATCCGAAAGTTAAATAACAAATAAAAATTCACTTTCGCATGCAAAGGCGACGATATTCCGGGTTCCAGTGGAGAGAGCCCTTTTGAAAGCTCTAACAATACGGCATCGCAAAAATTAAATTACGGTGAATCCCGGCTGGTTTCAATTTTCAAAAAGCTCGGTAAACTTGAGACGGCAAATTTTATTGCTTTTTTTATGAAATGTTATTGCATTTTACTCCTGCTGATATACTTTTGTTTATATCTCAACTAGCTTCCGTTCGTGACGTCGCCTCCATTGAATTTCAAATCCAATCTACAGGGAAAAAGCTTTTAAATCAATCTATATTCAAAAATATAAATTTTAACAAAAAAAAGAAACTTACAAATACATAAATATGCCTAAAACGCCTTTCTCATGAGATAGGACCGTTTAAATGAAACAACTTTAGAAAGTTAAATTTACATTAATATCCCCACACCCGGCATCGAACCCGAAACCCTTATACAACTGCTTCACACATAATTCACCTTTCAAATATTGCAATGCAGCAACAAACGTAAGGTCATTGGCATTTGATTACAGACAGTTATAGATTTTGCCAAAAATCACACTCTTACTGTAAGCCATTCAGGAGTTCCATCGATCTTCATAGCTAACTACGACTAGCACTTGACCATACCGAAGTTACGATAGGCAACTCAAATATCTAGATAGCTTATAGAAGATTCTGCCGAGTATCGTTGATTTGCTCCTAAGAATTGAAGAGGTCCGTCACTTTGTCATGGATTCCATCATCAGAGCCTTACTTAACTATCACAAAACAACCCTTGAAGTATATCCTTTCTAATAAACTAAGAAACATCGAAATCAGTTGGTGTGATCTTGAGTTATTCGTCTATTTGTCGCGCACATGCTTATACAGATTTAAGACTTATCCGGTTTTGTCATGGATGCCATCATCAGAACTGGTTTTAAAAAAAAATGGGACCCTATAACGAGCACCACCTTTGATATAAAAACAGGCATCAAGATCGGTCCACCTAGTCGGAAGATATGAGGTAACAAACATAAAAAAAAAATACAGACTTGATAAGATCTTTGAGTGAGAATTGATAGCCTCCTCCTTTTTTTGAAGTCGGTTAAAAAAGGGCTAATATGTAACTTGACTGTTGTAATAACTAAAATATCCTTTATTCCTGTGGGCTAAAAAGTTTTGTATTTGTAATATTATACTATGTAACTTAAATAAGACTGTAAAAAATATTTATCTTTTCTTCTTCTTGTTTTCATGCATGAATTCTTCATATTTTGTGCTCTAAACACGGAATCTGATATACAATTAATTACCACACGTAGATTTCCAATATAATATTTATTTAATTAACAAACAATATTACTAAAACATCAATTATCATAATGAAATGAATAAATATTACAGTCTAAGTTTTACATTAAAAAAGTAAGTAAGTAGCAGCCCATTAACGTCCCACTACTGGGCACAGGCCTCCTCACTCCGAAGAGCGAGGGTTTTTAGAGCATAGACCCACCACGCTGCTCCAGTGCGGATTGGCAGGCATAGTNGGATCACACCGCCAACTACCCAACTTCGGGCAAATATTGAGAAAATCTTAATAGAAAACTCAATATTGATTTTTGAATTGGTCCGACCCGGGACTCGAACCCAGGACCTCATGTCTGTAGTCGAACATGCTAACCACTAGCCCAATGAGTAAGTTTTACATTGAATAATCCTAAATTGTAGTCACAAAATGAACAAACTATATCGGTCAGCTATGTCATTATATTGTGAGAAAACTATTGGAGTTTCTAGGTGAATTGATTAACAGAAATCAGCGAGTATTGCTGCTGAGCATTTCCCATTGTAGAGTTTGCATTATATCTTGATAAAACCTTTCACCATTCTCATCTGATGTGGCTCCAAGATTTTCAGGAAAGAAATCAGACCAGAACAAAAAATGACTCTTGAGTGACATATTGCATCCTAAAGCTTTAAGAAGCTCTCGAATGATTTGTCGGTAGTTCTCACTTTTGATTCCCAAGAAAATCATGACAAACTTCCACAAAAGCCACCCAAGCTCTTTTTTCTGCTTTGCTCAACTTCCAATCAAAAGCTTCCTATCTCATTAGCACACGTATCTGCGGACCTACAGAAATTCATAGAAAAAAACCTAGACCTGATGGAAAAAATCGGCCAACGGGGATGGATTCAGAACATCTGAATCGTCATAATTATGTCATAATCTTTTAAAGGAGGATTTCATTGCAGACCTGCGTTATCTTTAACATTGTAATACCTTTTGTAAACGGATGTTTTTGACGTATTTCTTTAAATTATGTGGAGGCAAATACGAAACTGATTGCGGTATCTCTTATTATTTTACCCGAAACATTTCTTTTAAACTTTATTAAACCTAAAATATGGCATTTTATATGTCAATCCAGGTTAAAACCTATGCCAAAATTCATGAAAATGTGTAAAGCATTTTCTCCATGATTGTAAAAGAAATACAATCACAAAAATGCAAGCTTCCACTTTTATTATATTACTACAAGTGCGAGGATCTTAATCTCGAAAATATTGAACTGTTTATGCAGAATCTAAAGATAATAGCTACAAAACCACCTATTCCACTTCATTGTTTCCATTGTATAACATAACTATAAACGTTGTTGTAATTTTCTTGTATACAATAAAAAGTAATCTATCTATCGATCTATTATCAAACGAATAGTTTAAGAAATCAATCGATTTTAATGACAATTTGCGCACAGTAAGAACACGTGATAATTGTCTATAAAATAAGTCTTCACTGACATTAAATCTAGTATCTTTTTTATATTTGTTTGTCTGTTTGCTCCGTTGTAACTAAAGAAGTAAATAACTTGCTGTATTATACTAATGCTATACTTTTGAACTTTATTAGGGTTGCTACAGAACTTATTACTAGGTACATGGAAAAAAATATATATTTACATTAATACAAGGTGAATACGGTTCTAATTTTAGAAAACAACGTTAGGGTATAAAACAAAAAGAAAGTGCATTTCACTAAACTAAAAGCTAAGTGCATGGTTCCTTTAAAAATCGGCAGTGTGTCCCCAAATATATCAACTACACTCTTAAAATGTTGACTGTTGTATGTTGTACCCTTTCAACTACCGCCTACAAGGCTGATTTGATGTAGATTGCCCATGTCAACTATTAGTTGATATGATACGATAGTTCTTTCACATCTTTTGCAATCAGAAATAAAAACATCTCTTTCTTTCAAAGTCATAATGTGTAGTATCTATTTCGCCTCTCGGTAACTGTCGTGACAAAATATGTGTAGAGCTAACACCAGACAATAGAATAAACAAAAATAAATCATTTACAAAGTGACCTTTACTGTCGTGTTGCCGTAAGTGTGTCGCGTCGAAGTTCGTTAAGTTTTTTTCGTGGTATTTTATAAACTTTGATTGTTTATTAAAGATTATTTGTGTTTCTGATTATTTAACTGATATGAATAATAATGAAAAACCTTGAAGTAAATTTTAATTTTTCAAATATGAACCTATAAATACAAGACGGACTTTTTTCACTCTCTCAAAGTTTAGCGAAACATGACGCTTCACCAGGATCTTAAATAAATAAACTAAAGATAACATTATATAGTTTAACTATTACCAAACATAAAAAATGATAACAATTATATTTTTATAAACCTTAATACTCTCTAAAACTTCTAAATCAAATACAACAGTATTGGCAACGTTATTCAAATCGTAATAGTAAAATTCAAATTGTTATATTACAGTTTATACCTCTATATTTATTTTTAAACAAACAACAACTTTAACGAGTAAACAGTGTAATTTGGCTAGAAATTTCCGTGGCCTTTGAAACTGGAGAGCGAACAACTAGGTAACTATTAAGTAACTTAAATAGCCACTGTTTATTAGTAACCACAAAAAGTGTAGCGAGAGGTAAATTATACAAACTTTGCTTATAGAGCTCCCTGATTTCCATTCAATTGAATATATATTTTTAAGAGAAATAGTGAAAATCTGTCAGCGTGTATATAAACTAGCGAGAGTGCGTCAATTATATGTATTAGTTAATTATCCTTAAAAGATAGATAAACGCTATCACATACGCTTTGTAGATATATAAAAGAGGAATTATTACATAAAATATCGTTTTGTTATATCTCTAAAAGATTAACGGAAAAAAGCTCGCAAGAGACTCGATTGTTTTCAAAACTTTTAACAATTATCGATATATTTCCAACAATTTAAACAAAATATTGACTAATTAGAAACAAAAAGTGGCAAAAACTGCGTGGAAATCCAATCAGTTTATGACTCTATCGAGATTAGACGAAGAAATACTTCGGTGGACTTTATTTTATAATATATAAAAATAGAAAATTACTTATACCCTGCGATGAATGTACGGGAAACTCCACATTTCGTGACTTTTACATTGCAAAAGGAGTAACTTTGGTAAATTTTACATGAATCACGTATGATTTTGAAGGTTCTTCTGATGATTGAATTTAGAGGTCCAAAACCATAACCTGTCGCAGTTAAAGCGACTTCGGTTAAATTGTGTCAAAGTCGTACTATCTTATATTGTATTATACAAACTTGATGATAAAAGAAGGAAGGATTGTCTCTTAACGTAATAGCACAGTCTCGACATAGCATTTGCGAAATCACTGATTATAGTCTGCGAATATAAAACCTTAATAATGTTCAAACTTATAATTTAAATTAATTATGCTTAAATTTCCACCACTGAGTGGCTATGATAAATACCTGATGAGATCCTATTTAACCAATAAAACACAAAAGGTCTGTATTAATCAAAATCTTTCTGCAGAGTCTATAGCGGAACTGGGGGTCCCGCAAGGTTCCACATTAGGACCTTTGCTATTCCTCATTTACATTAATGACCATTCTTATTTTCTTAAGGACGATCATGAGATAGTTTTCCAATAGATTATGGTGACGTTAACAATACATACTAGCATTACGCCTCATTCCCATAGGGGTTGGCAGAGACCACGTCCTTCCACTTGCCACGATCCTTGCATATCTCCTTCGCTTTTTTCATCCTTATTTAAAATCTTGACCTTGCCCATATTTAAAATATCCTGGATTTGATCCAGGAACTTTCGCCTTGGTCTACCCCTTCGAACATTCGCATTCACTCTTGACTCATAAATCCTTTTTGTCCTCTTTTCATTCATTCTCTCTACATGCCCAAACCATTTTAGGATAATCCTCTCTATCATAACGCTGTGTGACTTTTAGCTTTTGAATAGTCAGCAACCACGTTTCCGATCCGTAGGTAAAGACTAGCAATATGCAGTTTTCTAAGACTTTGATCTTCAGGCACTAAGATAGAGAGATGAGAAATACTGTAATGATGAAGAGAAAAAAGGAATTCCTAACTGAATTTAATGTGAGATTTTTCAGGACAGGGCGCAAAAGAACCCTTGTAACTATAATATCGTCATCAATCGCACATTGAAAATAATATATGGAAACAACTACATCTGACGATTCAAAAGTGCTGTTACTTAAATAACGAATTTTAGAATAACTTCTACGTAATTAAAAAAGTGTAATAAGAGAGAAATTAGAGAGGACGGTATATAGTTTACTTAAGGTTAAACTTATTACGGTCCTCGAGGTACAACCAGTCGGGGCTGCGCGGGTCAAGTGCCCAATTTGTCACTCGCGCAAACTCCCAACTACTTCGGCCGGTCCCGGTTCGATTCCATTAAACTTTCAAGACCTTTTGAAGCTATTTTCTTGTTTGAATCAAGATTTACCTAATTCATTTCTTACCTTCGTAACTAAATTCCAGCCATCGGACTTCTTATTTATTGTATTGTACCTTCGATATCGTCTGCGTGAAATCAGAAGCCACACCGAGGTAGCATATTGAAATAATTTCTAAGATTTTGCTATTTTGGGAATAAGATTGCGATACACGTCTTAGTACTGCCTCATTGGTCTAGTGGTTAGCATGTTCGACTACAGACATGAGGTCCTGGGTTCGAGTCCCGGGTCGGGCCAATTCAAAAATCGATATTGAGTTTTCTATTAAGATTTTCTCAATATTTGCCCGAAGTTGGGAAGTTGGCGGTGTGATCCACCCCCGTGCCTCGGAGAGCACGTTAAGCCGTCGGTCCTGCGCCTGATCTCTCTCCGGTCGTGTCGGATTCCCGTCACATCGGACTATGAGAGTGAAGGAATAGAGAGTGCACTTGTGTACTATGCCTGCCAATCCGCAGTGGAGCAGCGTGGTGGGTCTATGCTCTAAAAACCCTCTCTCATATGAGTGAGGAGGCCTGTGCCCAGCAGTGGGACGTTAATGGGCTGCTACTTACCTTTTTTACCTTTTACACGTCTTAGTTGTAAGCGTAATCCATAGCTTGATTCATTGTCATGTTTCGTCTGAGCCTGAGAGCGCAGCACAAGCGATAGAGAGGTACGATCGGCCCGATAGTTGACATTGTGTAACGAATTTAAATAAAATTACCATGAAAATTAACATTTTCCTTCAATATTATCTTATAGTAATGATATTATCAAAAAATTGCTTTACAGTTCAAAAAGTCAATTTCCACAATTTTGTATTTAATATAATCGAAAGTTTTAAAAGATTTGCGAATCGCGTGTTGGTGCTGCATCTATAATTTATAAATAAGGTTGCTCTGTCATTTAGCACGAGCTTTATCAATCCATACCATTTCAAGAAGCTTTTACGCTAAGCTTTCCTTCGTCGTCGTCGTCGCTTCAACCGATGGGCGTCCACTGCTGGACATAGGTCTCACGTAATGACGTCCACAAGGCCTGATCTCGCGCCGCCTGGCTCCAGCGGCTACCGGCGACCCTCTTTATATGATCGGTCCACCTTGTTGGGGGTAACCACTTCAGCACCTTCGGTTCTTCGGACTATGCGCCCCACCCACTGCCACTTCAGGTTCGCGTTTCGTAGGACTATGTCGGTGACTCTGGTTCTACTACGGATCTCTTCATTTCTGATTCGATCACGTAGAGAAACTCCGAGCATAGCCCTCTCCATCGCACGCTTTCCTTACACATGATAAAAAAACAAAATATCACAATAAATATATTCATTGCAATATTTGTATATATAATTTCCTAGTTGTATTGGACAATAAAACATGACTGTGGCAATATTCGTCGATAAATTTTCAGTCGTAAAAAGTACGACGCGCCTCCGCTAATAATAAAGATTATGGCGCGTCCGCTGGAAGGATTACTCGTAGCTTGTCTGCCTTACAAAAGAAATATCTCCTTAAAATACAATGCGCTATGATAAAAATTAAATTACAGTAAGAGATTCCCTCTAAGTGCCCGCCATTTGAGTAGGGAGCCACGCCGCATCAAAGGGCTGCATCGAGCTCTCGCTAAAATCAAATTTAGCCCCTCTTTTCCTTTGTTAGGTATGCGAAATGATACTTTTAGCTGACCTATTCCTATCATTACAAAAAAACTTCATTAAAAAGGACTCTGTCACTAATAGATATCGTCTTATTAAAAGGTTGATTTCACGCTGAGTTTTGTGTAAATCTATTCTGTACTATGTCCTATTTCATCGTAAAACAACTGCTAACCTAAAAAATAAGTCCAAGACCAACTTCGAACCACACGGTAGCTTAATTTAAAAAATCAGAAATGCAACACTAAATTTTATGAACAATCCTTTCATGTTTCGGCTAACAGATTATAGAATTCGCTACCACTACTTATCCAGTAGTCGAAACCACTAAACATTTTTAAAAAATCTGTTAAAACGATTTCTTAAAAGCTACATAGATGACATGCATTTTATATTTTAATATTTATAAGTATAAATAAGTAAGTAAGTAGCAGCCGTAACTCCGAGGAATGAGGATTTTTAGTACACAAGTGCACTTCAATCTCATAGTCCAATGTGACGGGAATTCGACACGACCGGAGAGAGATCGGGCGCAGGACCGACGTGCAATGCGTTAATGTCCCTCAATGTCTCAATTGCTGCGTAATAAAATGAATAAAGCAGAACATAGTATAGAATTAAACAGCCACACACTCTAAAAAAACTTTTAGACATTATATTTATTTATGCATGTGTGTGTGACATACACACACACACACACACACACACACACACACACACACACACACACACACAGCCACTTATATTAATTCTATATCTTAATTCAGTTGACATTTTTAATTTTCATTAACAGTAACATTGGGAAGATACTGACCCCTAAGTCACGGCCTTATCTTGTTTAGGATTCCAGAGTATCTTAATTATGTTTTTTTCATTTTATGCCAAAATAAATAAAGCTATTAAAGTTATCAATCTGTACGTTCACGTAGAAACGGTAAGGTGTTTATACGAAGATCAAGTGGCTAAATTGTCAACTTGCCACCGCCAACTTTGGACGGTGCAATTCGATTAAACTCCAGACCAAGTACTAACACAAGAGTAGGGCCTACTTAACGAAACTTGGCTGTACATTTACGGAGGAAATTTCATTAGCTCACTGTTAAGGGAACTGTCTAGGGTTCGTAAAACAATGTTTTAGAAAACCCCCCACTTTGCTATGTTATAATACTTTTATTTACTTAATAACACAATGAAGTCTGGATAACTAAAATCTCAAGTGAGCAAAGTTTTCGGAATAGCTTTTCATAAGATATTTGACAATTGAAAAATTTAAAAGTTTACTTGAATAAAAGAAAATTTATCTTATTTCCTTGATAGGTTTAAAACAGCAATTATTTTATTTTTAAAGAGTCTAAATTTATGGGTTTTCAATTAATAGATGAGAAAACTGTTAATAGAAAATATTGAAAATGTACAATTTGTTATTATTTTAAATATACTTCAAACTAGTATTTCTCAATTGTATACATTTGATGATTTATCTAGCTGTTCCTTCTAGTATCCTCTGCGTGGTTCCCGATTTCGTGGGTATATGGGAAAATCCATTCTTAGTGACCATCTGTGTCACGTGTCTGCGATTTTTCGTGAATATTTCAGATACTTCAATAGTTACTTTGCTTCCAGTACTTCTTGAATAATAAATGGTGTTAAACGTGGCTTTTTTTAAATATATAAATCGAAGTTTTATCTAGAAAAACCATCCCTTTTATGACTGAGTTGGTTTACACCCAGCAGTGGGATGTTGATAGGCTGTTATCTCGCAAATTTAATATAGAATTTCCAATAACAAAAGCTTTTAGATCGTTTTTTCACGTAATAACTTTCATGTAATTTCCCGCGCTCATCTGAATGAGGGTAGACGGTTAAAAAACCTAATCCTTCGCCGACGGCATACTGTTATTACCTTCTTTTTATAGCATACCATATTATTACAATAAGCTCATGTTTCACATTATAATAATAAAAAATCGTGTGTGCTCAAGACATATATAACACAGATAAAATACTAGTTTGTTCATAATACTTCGATTTATTTTTTTACAGAAAATGTTGCTTATATTATCCTCAATTCTTTTTCACAAACGTCAACATGGCAGCCACGAAATAACAGACTCTTTATTCCCTTCAACTAAACAATAAAAGTAAATTCAACGATATAGTACAAAATAAATGACTGAATAAAATAATAATACAGAAAATACTAACAGTTTAACAATGTTACATGAATAATCAAACCAGAAACTTACTCCATAAACAACAACCAAATAACATCTAAATTCCTTGGCTCTAATATTAATTGAAAAGCCATATAAGAATAACACAGAGTACTGTATATTATGTTGTGAGCCCTTTCCTTCCTCACACTATACTATGGTGGTTCACGAACGAATAGAAAAACACTAAGTGACTTTTATATTACATTCGACGATTGATATTCTAGTTTTCTTCAATAGTAGTATCGGAAACCAGTAGGAATTTGCCGCCAAAACAGCCTGCATATAGCGTCAGCTTCTGGCAAACGTACGATAGTCAACGAGCGAGCGAGTTGTCTTACTTTATTATATCTATCCCGTTTAAAAATTATTTATTTCTATCTTATTTCTATATTATTTCGGAATCTTATCCTATTCTAATAAAATGTATTGTGAATCTAATAATTTACACTCTATAAAAAAAAGTTTTTAAATAAACTAAACTATTTTATACTGAATATTAACGCAAAAAGTTGCGAACATTATGTAAAGTAAGTAAGTAAGTAGCAGCCCGTTAAAGTCCCACTGGTGGGCACAGGCCTCCTGACTTATATGAGAGAGGGTTTTTAGAGCATAGACCCACCACGCTGCTCCACTGCGGATTGGCAGGCATAGTACACAAGTGCACTCTCTATTCCTTCACTCTCATAGTCCGATGTGACGGGAATCCGACACGACCGGAGAGAGATCAGGCGCAGGACCGACGGCTTAACATGCTCTCTGAGGCACGGGGGTGAAACGCACTACCAACTTCCCAACTTCGGGCAAATATTGAGAAAATCTTAATAGAAAACACAATATTGATATTTGAATTGGCCCGATCCGCGACTCGAACCCAGGACCTCATGTCTGTAGTCGAACATGCTAACCACTAGACCAATGAGGCAGTCAGAACATTAAGTATGAAGTACTGTAATTATCTGAAGTGTTTTACGTATATACTGAGAAAAAAGAACTACAAGATATTTCTATAAAAGCGCATAACTCAACAATGCTTGGGTCAATTTTGTTAATTCTTTTTTTTTAAATGTTCGTCAAAATTCAAGGATGGTTTTTACGGCTAGAAAATTTCGAATAATTGTAGAGGAAACCCCCTAATAACAGCCCTTTTCTGTTTCCAATCTGAGTCAATTTAACCTTTACTGCTATTCAATAAAGTTCATAATAAATAACAAGTACTCACTATTGTCTAAGCAATGTAGGTGTTTTTCTAACGTCAAAGAGTCAATTTGGACTTTATTGCCGCTATACAAAGTTCAAAATCAATTGAATAGTCACAACCCGACCAAATCATTCATTCATTCATAATTTCAAAAATCATTCGTAAAACTGAAATCTGCCAAATTTCAAATCTTATTGACGGAACGAAGTCTGTCCGGTCTGCCAGTTTAAAATAAATTTTGTTATAATATTTTAAACAAAATAGCCCAAGAAGTTTCACTTCTTTAAAGTGTACTTTTTTTTACAGTGTATCGTACTTATTATTTAATACTGCTACACAATTATCTCTAAGTGTAACTAAATCTACTTTGATACGCATGCTATACCGAAAAAACAACGCATATCTTATACTTAAGTATAGTTATTGAATACACCGGACAATGAGTTATCGGTATGTAGTCAGAATGCGAGGTGAATAGAAGATATGATAGACATTCGTCCCATTCACGTGGTTGTAATTAATAGTCTATGAAAAAGAATGGTTATTTTCCATTGTAATAGAGAAGAAAATATATTTGACACTAAGGATAAAGGACAATCTATAGTCTTAGTATAAAATGAAGTGGCTTCCACGGTCTGTTTGTTTGTTTAGATCTTTTAAACTATATAACTATACTTGTGGATACTCGGGAGGATGTTCCAGGGTATGCCGGAGTAATACCGGCTAAAATCCAGCGGTGTTCCTACATCACTCGGAGACGGGGTCACGAGAACGCGACTGACAGACATTCGCAACCCCGCCAGCGATGTGCTCGTTTAGGCCCAACTCGGTCAATGACCAAAGCTTACTCCGAAGGTGGATTGCCTGGAGCACCTGGCAAGCCACCAACCACCTCGCGGGCCTCTTTTTGTTAGGTAACGGACCCCGCTTCCGTTACCCAAAGGTCACTACTAAGGAGGGAGAGGGCGATCGTGGACCCCTCACCTCCTTCCCGGTATTCTCCTGCGAACGGTCGAACTGATCACGTTCGCCTCCCTCAACCGTTCTGCCATCACCTTCCGCGTCATGACATCCCCGCAGAAGGAGAGCGTAGCACACCATGCTCTCTCGCTGCTCCCCATCATTCTAATGACGGTGGGAAGCGAGAGATCCGCACCAATAACCGCCACGAGCGTGGCACGCTGAATAGTCCAGACTGGGCAAACCTCAAGCGTGTGTCGTGTCAACGGTGCAGCCACATTGGTGGTACACCTTGGTAAGGGTAGCTCAAGAAGTGTTATATTTGCGGTAGTCCAGTAGTCGAGATGCAACCATAATTAATTTAAGGGTCTATAGTCAAAGACTATAATTAATAAATATAATGTTATATCTCCATTAAAATAAATCCCTATTTTCCTATGTCACAGCATCACGCGAGCACAGCTGATCCGATTTCGATAATTCTTTTGTCGGTCTATTTGTTAGTCAGGAAAAGGTTCGTATGATAGAAAAATTAAGAACGTTACGTAGAACATCAGTCATCAATTTTCAAGAAAACTTAACTAACATGATAACTTTTCTAATATAACCTTCTTTGTGCTTTTGACAATATAAACTTTTTGGCATTTGACATGATTGTCAGCGATTGACAGAAGAGAATATATGGTATTTATTTGTGGTTATTTAATAAATATTTTATTTATTAAATAAATAATGGTAAAGTGTGTATTGTGTTTTATTGATTTAATGTGTTTTTATACATATTTAAAAAATATATTATCATTGTGCATTTATTCTCTATATAATAATAATATATTGCAGGCTCGCAAAGTGCCATTATTATTTTGCATACTTAACAACTACTTACTTTACTAATTTAATATGTAAGAATAATTTTTAGTAATACAGCCTTAATCTATTTTAGTATATCATATATATTAGGACTTACACTTATTATGTCCTATTTAACTTGACCTCTCGCCGTGATTCTCCCAAGTGCGACATGTACAGCATAATAGTGCTTCTATCATATATACAGCATAGTAGACTATCCAGCTTATTGGCAAATGAGCTGAGGAGGATATTAGTACTGCCTAGGAGTGGCAGTAGGCTCTAAATAGCGCCAGTTTAACTTGCGTCGTACAATATGTAAATCTGCGAGCCATGGCCTCGCACCGACATAGCACTACTTTCACGTTCCAAGTCGTTGTCCAGCATCACCCAAACGTTCCGTAACAATATGGCCGAGATACCTGAACTCAGCCACCCTCCTCAGGGGCGTTCCACGCAATTGAACACAAGGATCAAAATTTAACGATTTGTTTTTACCTCTGAATATAAGATATTCATTCTTCTTGGAGTTGGAGCTGAGCCCATTCACTTCTGCATATTTTTTACAGATTTTTAACCTCCCGAGACCACCGATCGAGAGACTCCACAGAACCATATCGTGCGCATAACTAATATTATTCATAGTGACGCCATCCACAGAACATCCGACCCCAGCTCTGCGCAGTCTCTCAATCATATCCTTCATATAGAGGTTGAAAAGCCTGGGTGACGTCAGCCCACCATGTCGGACTCCACATTCCAGCCTATATGGTTGGCTTAGTGACTTATCCCACCTCGCCGTGTTTGTCTGGTGTCCCTACCAGTGCTAGAAAAGGGATAATTCCGGTCTTATGCTGGATTCCGTCCTTAGCTTTTGCCAGAGGATGTTATACGTGTCAAATGCTTTGGACAAATCCAGACAGCATGCGTATACCTGCGTCCTTCTATCTACACATAGTATCACACGGTCTACTTAAGACACAATACTACTCTGTGGACATTTCTTGCCTAAATCCGAACTGAGCATCACGTATACTATAGGTATATAAAAATTCATAGTCTTCTGTTTGATCAATTTTCCTAAAAAGAAATACCAAGTTTTTGCCTCATCAAGGAAAGAAGAATGTTTTTATTAAATTATAATAATACTACAGTGTACTTACCTTCGGATTCTACATATTTACTAGTTTCCTGATTAGTATGATAGTATCTATGATAAATGGCAATATTTTGACAGATGGCGAACAAGTGGAAGAGTTGAAAGAATTTGTATATTTGGGACCTAAATTTACAAAAGATGGAACATATAAAAGTGATATTGAAAGGAGAGTGAATGCAGGGAATATGGTAAATGATCTGTACGCCATTATGAATAGCCAGATGGTATCTCAAAGGGATAGACTGGTTACGTATGGAGGAGTTTAGGTGCCAACACTTATGTATGTAGTGAATGTTGGGAATGGCAGAAGAATCACAAAAGTAAAATAAATGCGTTAGAGTGACAAAGTATGAAATAGTGTGATAAGAGAACGTTGTGGCATAAAAGAAGATGCTGTGACTACAATTGAGAAAGGTATGCTTAGATGGTTTGGGCATGTAGAGAGAATGAATGAAAGAAGACTGACAAAAGAATTTATGAGTTAAGTGAGAATGGGAAAGTTGGAAGGGGAAGGCCAAGGCGAACGTTTCTGGATCAAACCCAGGACATTTTAAATAAGGGCCAGGTCAAGAGTACTGTTAACCGAGGAACTTGTATAAAAGAATTAATGAGAATGAAAGAAGCGAAGGCAAGTGGAAGGACGTATGTTAGTAAGTTCCTTAACCTTATTATTGTTAGTTACATCATGTAAAATGTCAGGAATCACTAAAGCTTTACTTACCTTCGGACAGGAAGAGACGGTCTGAATCAGCTGCCTGGTCGGGGGCCGGGCGATGACGGAGCGTTACGTGTAAAGAGGGTCCCCGAGGCGGCACCTCTGGCGGTGCGGGCTCTGGGGGGGAGTCACACTCGCGCTCGCTTTGAGCACCGCTGGTAGGACCTGCCATAAACATTTAACACTATTATATTATGACAATAATTTACGCAATACATGTAATTATTCAATTTAAAAAAAATTGTGTGCAATTCACACGTAGTAGAAACCTTCAAGGATGTTGTCTTCAATACAATGAGGCGAATGCATAATTTTGGCAAGACGATAATTCTAGGTTTTAGTAATGATTTAATTTTAATTCCCACTATGCCTCGAACACGAGTGGAGGGAGCTCGAAGCAGAGCACAACCAAAAAATTATTGGTGTTCCACAAGGATCAATAATTGGCCCTTTTTTGTTCTTAATATGTATAAATGATTCAGCATACCATGAGAAAGACAAGTGTAATATAGTTCTATTTGCTGGCGATAATTCTTTGCTGTTTAAAATAGAGACAAATGTAGACAATTATGACGTTGTAAATAATACCCTGTCACATGTCTCACGTTGGTTTTCTGTTAATGTGTTCAATTCGCTTTGCCAAATGCCAGAAGTCTGTTAAAATATTCAGATGATAGTCCATTAAAGAAAGTTAAGTCTACAGTCTTCTTAGGAATAAACTTAGACTCTGGGCTGGTGCCCCTATTAAGACTTTGTTAAGCAAACTTAGTTCAGCTGCTTTTGATGTTAGAAGGGTAAGGCACAGATGTTGAAACTACTAAAATATTCTTTAACATCTTTAATATGATATTTTAAATATGCTATTTCGCTCATTTTCATAGCCTTACGTCTTACTGCACACTGTTATGAGGGCAAGCGGCTGACATTGAAATTATTTATATATTGTAAAAAAGAGTAATACGTGCTATATATCAATTAGGATCTCGAGTTTCCTTAAGAGAAAAATTCAAAGAAATATCAATTCTCTCAGTACCGTCTCAATATATATTGAATAACATTATTTATATCCGTGATACTATTTATTTATACAACAAAAGGAGCGAAACACACAATTCTAATACAAGATATAAAAAAATGTAAAAAACTTGTAATGTCATATTTTTGAGTGAAAAAAGTTCAGAAATCATCTCCCGGGTTGAGCATACGCATTTTTAATAAGATATCCGAATCATTTCTGAGTTTGCCTCCCCATAATTGTAAGCAATATGTTAAAAACATCCTACATTGAAGATTATTTAAGTGACAAAGATGCTTGGACTTGATTCATTCAAAAGATTTTAACACACAATGTATAATGCTTCCTATCTCATTGCCTCCCACATAAAATCTTATCAATTTATATGGTTGTCTTTTTATTGTTGCTTTTTCGTTTCATCGACTTTCAAATCACAAAGATGCTAAAGAAGTTTTCACTTCAAAATAATCTCCGAACTTGTAAAATGAACATTATCACAAAGATATTTAGCAATCCGATAGTAACGCGAGCTATGAATAAAGCTCACCACGTGTAGGTAGGATTCCAGTTTAGTTATTGTAGATAGCTATTCAGAATGCCTATAATGAGCGTAATGCGAAGGTGCATGCCTTTGATGGGGATTCCCCGAATTGTTTCCTCCCTGTACGTGATTCCGTGAACGTGAATTATGCTTTACGTCTTTATACTTATTTACGTGCGAAACAAAGTATTGACGCCTTTATAAATAATATTATCTACAATTTTTAGAACAATATATAAATTTAAAATGTTATACTTGTTAACATAAATGCATTTCGTAGCATTAGCGGTTTTATTAAATGAAGCTGTTTTTAAAACTTCTCTTATGTTTTGGGGATTCCCCGAGTTGTTTCTTCCCTGATGTACATCCATTCCGTGAATGTGTGAACACAACCTATTATTTAAATTCATATAAATTATGAAATTTACTAGTTTAAAAAGCTTTCTTTCTATAGCTTCTTACTAAAGATGTTACATCAGAAAAGTTATCATGTTGGTTAAGTTTTCTTTTAATTTCTGATGTTCTATGTACATTTATCTTCTAAGTAATCACAATACAAAAATATTTTAGCAAAGAATGAAAGACTTTTTACAAAAAACCTTGTTTACTGAGAAGTTTTGTATTGTTAATTAAATTATTGAAATATGTTTATCAAGTTCAATGACACCATTTTGTTTAAAAGATATAGCCATATTATGTATCCTTAGCGAAATCTGTGAGTATAGAAGTTACAGTCTTTGACAATAGAATCTTGATAACGTTCAAACTTATAATTTAAATTAATTATGCTTGAATTAAACCTCTGAGAGAGAGACCACTAGCAAGTGTTTTAATATGATATAATTTAGGTACATACGTACACACATAGATAGCATCACGCTTCATTCCCATAGAGTAGGCAGAGACCACGTCCGTCCACTTGCCACGCTCCTTGCATATCTCCTTCGCTTCTTTCATTCTCATTAAACCTTTCATACAAGTTCGTCGGTTTAGAGTACTCTTGACCTGGCCCTTATTTACAATGTCCTGGATTTGGTCCAGGAACGTTCGCCTTGGTCGTCCCCTTCCAACTTTCGCATTCACTCTTGACTCATAAATCCTTTATGTCAGTCTCCTTTCACTCATTCTCTCTACATGCCCAAACCATCTAAGCATACCTTTCTCGATTTTAGTCACTACATCTTCTTTTATACCAAAACGTTCTCTTATCACACTATGTCTTACTGTCACTCAGTTTAAATCCACACATACTTCTCAACGCTCTTATCTGTACCGCATTTATTTTACTTATGTGATTCTTCTACTATACCCAACTTTCACTACCATACATAAGTGTTGGTGCCAACACTCCTGCATGCACTGCCAGTCTGGCCTTTTGAGACACCATCTGGCTATTCATAAAGGCGTGATGAGCACCATTTACCATATTCCCTGCATTCACTCTCCTGTCAATATCACTTTCACATCTTCCATCTTTTGTAAATTTAAATCCCAAGTATNATGTTCCAACTTTTGTAAATTTAGATCCCAAGTATACAAATTCTTTCACCTCTTCCACTTGTTCCCCATCTATCAAAATATTGCCAGTCATCATAGATTCGTTTCGTTCAAAAAGCATAACTTTCGTTTTGTTTACATTCACTTTCATTTTTTCCTCTTCCAAAGCATTATTTATAATATTTACAATCTCCTGTAACTCATTAGCGGATAATTTAGGTGATGTTGTAAAAAGTAATATGGATCAAAAGGGACTAGATTATAGTAAGGTTAACCTTGGAAAATACAAATTTAAAACTTTGATCAAAAAGAAATTCATTGGGAAATGGTTCTATAATTCAATGGACTACTTATCTTGCTAATTAATGATGATGATAATAAATAGGACACCAAACTGAGTTTCTCAGTCGTTTTTTAATATTATCATCTGTCAGAATAAATAATCTTTGAATTTGAATGAAATAATAATTAAGTTTAAAAAATACCTTTTTGACTTTTAGTTTTCCGTTACGTTCACCATTTTCGTTAATTTATTTATCATAATCTTCAAACAAATATAATAAAGTTGATTTAGCAACATTTCTAAATAATAAATGTACTGTAGTGACATATATAAATGCCTTAATAGAATGTATAACAAATTAAAATATGTTTGCGTCATGATATTAGTTTTTGTATTGATGATGTTGCGTTGGCAGGTTGGCAAAGCTTGTTCGTAGAGTACGACAGTTCAGTAAAGCGTTATGAAAGTATTAATGTATTATTTTATTGAATATGTGTTATTAATCTCTACACTATCGAAATAATATTGTATTTACCGTTGACATGACAAAGTCGATTGGCTCGCTCGTTGACGTCGTGGGAGAATTCGTCCGAACGTCGGCTGCGACGAGACAGAGTACCTCCAGCAGTTTCGTTGTTAAATATCTCTTCGCCTGAGAAAATATAATATATTATATCCTTAATTTATAACTGCCTCAATGGTCTATTGGTCAGTTTGTTCAGCTACAGATATCAGATCCTGGGTTCCCGGGTCTGACGAATTCTACAATCGATATTGTGTTTTCTGTCCAAAAGTTTCTGTGTGTCTCTCTCCGTTCGTGTCAGATTGCCCTCACATTGGACTATGAGAGTGAAGGAATAGATAATGCTCTTGTGTACATTGCTTCTGCTCTAAAAACCCGCTCTCCCATGAGTGAGAAAACCTGTACCCAACATTGCGACGGTAATGAATTGCTACTTACCTTATCTTTATTATATCCGTACATATTTTAGAACAAAGTCTTCCGCCATGTCTGTATATGTATCTTTTTGCAGATATATATGTCGGAGTGCAGTATTCTGTGGAACGCTAGCGCCATCTGTCTCTCAGCGTAGGACAGAATCAATTGTGACAATCCGGCGTGCGTCTTTCGAGTCTCGGAGTGACCGCCCGCCGGTGTGGTCTACTTTTGAAACCGCCTCGTTCCCAGCAATTATTATTAATGAGTTTGCGTAAATTGATATCGGGAATATTAAGTGATTGAACATTATAATCCGAGTCAATTAGTAAAGTGTTTGATTGCACCAACATTACCCACGAACGCCCACAGTATGGTAATTATAGATGCCATTAATAACGATATCGGCGGAGAACCCTACGCCCATGCTTAATGCTTCTTCTCCTTTTCCCCTATTCTCCGACATATATAACTGAGTGTAGTAGCCTGTGGAACGCTGGCGCCATCTATCTATCGGCGTGAGACAGAGTCAAATGTGTGGTTGACTATTTAAACGGTCGCGTTCTTAGCTTTGTGTAAATTGTTATGGGGAATATTAAATGATTGGGCATTATAATCTGAGTTAATTAATATAATGTTTGATTGCACCAACATTACCCATCTAAGCCCACAGTATGGAGATTGAATTATGGATGCCACTAACGATGATGTCGGCGGACTACTACACTAACCCTACGCCCCTATGCTTTATGCTCCTTCCCTTTTATTTTCCGATATATATAACATACTAGCTGTTCCTAGCGGTAAATTCTTTGTTTAGCGGATCGATTTCTCGATCCACCTGAAGACACAAAAGAAGTTTTAACACAATCGGTTCAGATGTTTAGGAGGAATTCCGTGGCATATGTGTTTGAGACACATAATTATTTTTTATTGCTGACAGATTAGCGCTTGACTGTGATCTCACCTGATGGTAAGTGATGATACAGTCTAAGATGGAAGCGCGCTAATCTGTTAAGAGGCGATATACCCCTTACGGTTTCTACACAGCATCGTACCGGAACACAAATCTCTTTGTTTGGCGGTACGTTTTTGCTGGTAGGGTGGTAACTAGCCACGGCCGAAGCCTCCCACCAGTCCAGACTCAGACAAATTAGAAAATACAATTTCCTAAATTCGTCCTACCGGGGATCGAACCCGGGACCTCCGCTAGCAAAGCGAATACTCGCACCACTGCGCCAGCGAGGCCGTCTAATATAATAATTATATATGTAAAGATGGGCACCATCCAAATATAACGATTGTAATTGGAAGTGTTTAAGAAAGTCAAGCCGCTTGGGAGCTTTCATCGAAAATAAAACCATCTAAACCATCTAAACCTAGAAATAAATCTACCAAAAAGTCTGCGAAGGCATATGTTTAGCTCCTTAGAATATCCCACTATACCCATTTGAACTTGACTGGCTCATTAGTCTAGTGGTTAGCATGTTCGACTGCAGACATAAGGTCCTGGGTTCGAGTCCCGGGTCGGGCCAATTCACAAATCGCTATTGAGTTCTTTATTAAGATTTTCTTAATATTTGCCTGAAGTTATCGGTGTGATCCACCCCCGTGCCTCGGAGAGCACGTTAAGCCATCGGTCCTGCGCCTGATCTCTCTCCGGTCGTGTCGGATTGCCGTCACGTCGGACTATGAGAGTGAAGGAATAGAGAGTGCACTTGTGTACTATGCCTGCCAATCCGCAGTGGAGCAGCGTGAGGAGGCCTGTGCCCATCTGTGCCCAGTATATATCCTTGCATACATATTAGGAAGCAAAGTCCTCCGCCGGGTTTCTTTATCTGTTTGCCAATACTCAAACACTCATCTTTATGCGGTTTTCATCAATAGATAGAGATATTTTTGAAGAAGGTTTAGTTTGGTTGAAACACGATGATAGTGAGAAGTGTCTGTCAAAATCGAGCCGCTTGGGAGCTTTTATCGAAAATACAGCTTCGACCTTAGAATTATAACAAAACAATTTATGAGGGGATCCTCTTTTTTTATAAATCAGTTAAAAAGTCTACAATGGCATATATCTAGCTCTTAAGAATATAATATAATAGAAATGCATACAGATTAGAGAACAAAGTCCTTCGACGCGTCTTATTGTTTGTCGGTTTGCGATAAACTCAAAAACTATTTCATTTATTCACCAATAGATAGAGTGATTGATGAGGAAGGTTTTGATGTATAATTTGACACGTTTATGTGAAAATTGGTTGAAATATAGCGATAAGATATTTCACTTTTATAGATCTCCATATTATACCCATTTTATCTTCAGAAAAAATGATAACGCAAAAATAAAACCTTAATAAGAGAAAACAAACAATTTAATCTTTATTTAAACGATAACAAAGAATTGTAAATGTATCGTTATTAAAAATGAAGAAAAAACTTATAGAAGGACTGTAAACACAGCATTATTTTTTATGTTCCTTTATTTATTTAATCTCTATTGAGATCGCTATGAAAGAAATACAAATAGATATTAAAAAAAATACACAGACGATCGCATCGCTTCAAGCGATCTCCTTCAGACAACCCTTGGGGAACAGTATCTTATTAAAATAACAGGTAAATATAAGTTTATTTAAACGATGAAATTGTTTGGATCTGATTCCAGTTGCAAAATGTTACACATTGTTACTTACAAAACCATTATTTAAACAAGAGTAAAAGCTCTCAGCGGAATCAACTTTCTGAACTGGTGGTAGATTTGTTACCAACAGACAGATATTTTCGTCCGATATTCCTCAGTGCCTGAAGACGAAGCTCTTCGAACAGTGCGTGTTGCCAGTGATGACCTACGGCTCCGAAACGTGGTCGCTGACTATGGGCCTCATACGAAAGCTCAGAGTCGCTCAGCGTGCGATGGAGAGGGCTATGCTCGGAATTTCTCTACGTGATCAAATCAGAAATGAGGAGATCCGTAGCAGAACCAAAGTCACCGACATAGCCCTACGAATCGCGAACCTGAAGTGGCAATGGGCGGGGCACATAGTCCGACGGACCGATGGACGTTGGGGCCCGAAGGTGCTGGAGTGGCGACCCCGCACCGGGCGGCGCAGTGTAGGGAGACCCCCCACAAGGTGGACCGACGACATAAAGAGGGTCGCCGGTAGCCGCTGGAGCCAGGCGGCACAAGACCGGGCCTTGTGGACGTCATTACGTGAGACCTATGTCCAGCAGTGGACATCCATCGGATGGAGCGACGACGACGACGACGAGACAGATTACAGACGATTCAAAAGTGCTTTTACAGCCCACATGAATAAAGAATATTTTGCTTTAGTTATCTAAACTTAGACGAATGAGTCGAAACAAATCAAACACTCATCATTCACGTAAGCTTTTACAGAGCTTTTGAATCGCCAGATATCTTTTTCATATTATTTCTAATGTATGACTGTTGTGAGGAATCATTGATCCATTTTTTTCGCTGGGAAATGCTTTTTGCGTGAACCCTAACCCATGGGTCAATAGTGTGGGACTCTGCGAGGGAGAAGGCTTAGCAATACCCACTAAAACCCAGTGGATCCCTCTTCATTCATGAATGAGACACCAGGGATTCAAGTATCGTATTCGTCCCTGGTATCCCGGATAAGTCCGATTGGTTTCCCGCCTTCTCCGGTGGTAGGTTCATTAACCTCTTGTCCTGAACTCACAACTCAGTCAGGTATGCTATTTTATCATCTTTATAGTCTTAATTTATTGAATTAAGACTGGAACAATTCATTTTATCCCACGCGTTATATGAAACTGGATTCAAATCCAATCATTTCTGTCTTTGGAATATATCAATTGTATAAGATGCTTTATGTTTAAGAGTGTTCTATACAAATTGCTTGGACTTTTGAACTGGTGAGAGGTACCGCCAAGCAATAGATTTGTGTTCTAATCCGTTGCTGAGTAGAAACCATAAGTTAGATTGCCTGTTGAATTGAAATTATGAAATACACATTCCCAATAGGGAAGAATGGAAAACAGGGAAAGAACCTGAAAGAGGTAGCCTGACATGGTACACTGATGGATCACGGATGAAATCATTGCAGGCATATACACCAAAGGGCTAAGCAAAACCTACAGCCTAGGGCAATAGACTACGGTCTTTCAAGCAGAAATGTTTGCCATAAATGCTTGTGTCAAAGAAATGCTGAACTGCAAAGTCGTTGGTAGAAAAAAAAACATCCTGAACGATAGCCAGGCGGCACTAAAAGCACTTGACACAAGCAAAATTAGGTCTGGTCTAGTGCTAGAATGCGTGAGAAGCCTTAATTGCCTTGGACAAGACAATACGGTAAGGCTTGCATGGGTACCGGGTCATGAAGGTATAAAGGGCAAAGGGCATGCGGATGAGCTGACTCGAACTGGATCGAGCAGAGGGTTCTTAGGTCTGAACCCTGTATAGAAATAGCACCGTGCGTGATAAATGCCGCACTATCAAAATATGCCAGCAAAAGAGAATTGGCAGAATGGCACAATTATAGGGGCCTAAGGCATTCCAAGACGTTCTTGGATGCAGTAAAACCGGGCTTCACGAAAAGCTTTAAAAACTTAAGTAGAAGACAGGTAAGGTATGCAGTGGCAACTGAAACGGGCCACTACAGTACAAAGGCAATTTTAAAAAGGCATTGCGGAAGACTCTACTTGCAGAGCCTGCAATGAGGAAGAGGAGAGGATATGGCACCTACTGTGCGAATGCAATGGCTTAGCTAGGACACGAATGAGTCTGCTGGGAGTGGCCTATCCGCAACCAGAAGACTTTAACGACTCCAGCCTAAATCCTACTCTCAAACTTCTAGAATGGGTTTTTGAGTGCATTTAGGGGACATTAAAAGGTCGAAGTGCATCCGCTGCCTCAGCGGGCCCCACCGCGAAATAATAATAATAATAGATTGCCAAATTAGAGGGATTACATCTTAAACTGCATCATTACTTATCCTCAGGTGTGATCACCGTCAAGCGTGGAAACTGTCAGCAAAAAAAATTCAACAGACAAACCGCTGGGAATTGAATTATCTCGGATTCGATGTTCTCCTGTGAAATGACTAAATTTACTTTATTTGTTATAAAAATGTTTTGCCGTAATAAGTAATTTTCAAGGCATTTCTTGTAAGAAATTTTATCACTAGGTAAAGTCGCACATAAAACCAAGTTTGAATATGAAATATCTCCACTTAAAGTAACATTTTTACGTCTAGCGACGGTAATATATGATCGCGTTGTGATCCCACACTATAAATATGAGTTTGCGGGAATTGCTGAAGTTTAAGAACACGACATAACCTGGTTTGGTTTCCAAACATTTACTTGTATTTCTAGTTTTTTAATCAAGTTTCGACAGCTTCACTGGTGTATTAGCTTCAGTAGCAGAGGTCCCTATTTCGATTCCTAGTAAAGAATGTTTAGTACATAGTGTTTTGTAATTTGTATAGATCGTACGTCCTATTACTTCTTTGATATTGGCATAGATCTCCCTTTACATATCCATCCATTTGTCTGTTTCTGGTCTGGTAAGAGTCTTCAACCTCGACTAGTATCCACCATATTAACAAAGACGGGATGCCAAGCATAAAATTTGCAATCCAAATGAGAAAGATGTACAAAAAACAAGAGAGATTTAACTTCAAATGAGATTATACTCAATCGCTAACTAGTCAACAAAAAAAGAACTTTACACCTAAAGCTTTAAATTATATTTAAACTGTCGAAGGAATACCTTAATGCAGAAACCCTATCACCATATGAGACGAAATACCTCAATCAGCTAATTAACAGATCAGCGCGCTACCATTTATGAGATGGTAGCATCTATACTGCATAACAGTAAGGTAAGGTAAGCAGCTGGAAAATGCTTTTACGCACTTACCCCGACCTGAAAGGGTCAGGAGTGTGGGACTCGGCGAGGGAAGAGACCTCGCAATATCCACTAAAACCCAGCGTAACTCTCTTCATCCACAAGTGAGACACCAGAAGTTCAACTTGCGCATTCTTCCCTGGTGTCCCAGATGAGCCCGACTGATGATTCATGGAGGCGGAAGCGCAAACAATGCCGCCTGGTATCCTGCCTCATTTGGCGGTGAGAGGAAGCATCTACAGCATTTTCCCTATCCCGCTCGTGGGCCTCCTTTAGCGAGATTACAGTCTCGCAGATGGGCACTACTGCCCAACATCTCTCACTCAAGCGACAGTTCTCCGCCAATCAGCGCCACTAAGCGGTGCCGCTGAGGTTCGCAATCTGCTCATTCTGCCATAGTGTGATGTGCTGAGTCGATACATGCACCACACTCATGGCAAGCAGGCGACTCCTCTCGGCCGATTTGGTGCAGAAATAGGGGATTAAAGAACATAGACCTACTATATTGCTACACTACTGGTTGCCAGGTATGCCAGTAAATGCGCTACATTTACTTATGGACGACCACAAGTGCACTCTCTGTTCCTTCACTTTCATAGTCCGATGTGACGGCAATACGACACTACACCGCCAACAACACAACACACAACTCAGCAAATACTGAGAATTTCCTAACATCAAACAACAATAACGGGGAGATAACATTCAAGCGGTAAAGTTTCAAAAACCTGATAGGCTTTAATAAAGGAATAGTTACCATTAGAGTTTCGATTTCTTCTGTAAAATCTTCGATTGGTACTTTCTAGAGGGAAAGGTGAGGCTTGACGTTGAGGACTGCTGATGTACCGCGGTGGACCTTCCCCATTCTCGGATCCATATATACGACGTTGTTCACCTGTAACAATTTAAAATGTTTTTAAATTTTAATTTATTATTGGAGGGTAAACCGCTTTGTTTTATAACGCGTTACAGTGCTTTGTCTTGCTTCCTTTTCTTACACGCGGTAAGCACGCTCATATTCTCTCTCTCTAATCCAGCGTTAACAGCGTTAACCGTATTTTAGTCAGACACTTCACTCTGTCTACTCAGTGCTTAGTGTGCGATAAACATATACCGTTGTGAGTGAGCATATAACCTTAAAATCTAATAAAGAACATTTATAAATAACTTTTCTTTACATTATCACATTAATATATATAAAATTCCAACTCAGACTAGGTTAAAAAGCACTCGTACTTTTTTTATTACACGTAATTATAAATCATATCTTCACCACAAAATTCGTCTTATTACCAAATGCCTACCATCTAAAACCTGGGCCATCGAAAACAACAACAATGAAGTGGTAACAGAACTAGACGAAATCTCCGAGTTATGGAAGGAATACTGTCAGTCGTTATTCCTAGATCCGCAATCACGTGAATTTGCAAGCACACTTCCACATGATGGGGATATGGAACCGAATATACTCCTGTCTGAAGTTACATCTGCTAGGACACAAAAAAAGGGAGAAAAGCAACCGGTAGAGACGCAATACCTATTGAGATTATTAATGCTCTAGGTGACCGCGGCGACCACATGCTTCATACCATCTGTAACAAAGTGTGGCAGACAGGGGTATGGCCATCAGAATGCACACACAGCGTGTTCACCCCCCTTCATAAGAAAGGTTCTACGAAGAAATGTAGCAACTACCGCCTAATTGCACTTATTTCGCACTCAAGTAAAATTATGCTACATATTCTCAACGAGCGATTGAAGTCATACCTATCGAAAGAACAATTGCTCCAGAACAAGCCGGATTTGTGAAGGGGAAAGGCACTCGAGAACAGATTCTCATCATTCGCCAGATCATCGAGAAAGCAAGAGAATTCAACAAGCCTACCTACATTTGCTTTGTTCACTTCTCCAAAGCATTTGATTCTGTGAAATGGACTATATTATGGAGCACTCTACTAGAGATGGGTACACCAAAACATCTTGTACACCTATTAAGACGCCTATATGAGAATAGCACAGCATCAGTGCGGACAGAAGACGTCTTTTCGAGTGACTTCCATCCAAGCGCTGGAGTACGTCAAGGATGTATTTTATCACCACTCCTTTTTAATGCGTACACCGAGCTAATTATGCGTATCACTTTGGAGGACTGGGCAGACGGTGTAACAATTGGTGGACATAAAATTGCTAACTTGCGTTACGCGGATGACACCACCTTGTTTGCAACAAGTGCAGAAAGCCTAGAAGAACTGCTATCGAGGATGGAAAAAGTTAGCTTGGTTTAAAGATTAATCGCAGCAAGACCAAGGTAATGATTGTTGACCGTGCAAACAATAACTCAACAGAGGTGACAGAAATTGCGAAATGTGACGTGGTCCAGTCTTACATTTACCTCGGGGCTCTAATATCAAACAACGGCGGATGCATTGACGAAGTCAAACGACGGATGGCTATAACAAGAACGGCGATGGACAAGATGAAGAAAATATGGAGGAATCGGAACATCACAAAGACCACGAAATCTAAACTCGTGAGGACTCTTATCTTCCCCATATTTCTATACGCTGCTGAGACGTGGACACTGCGAGATGTGGAAAGGCAGAAAATAGATGCTCTAGAAATGTGGTGCTGGAGAAGAATGCTTGGAGTTTCGTGGACCGAGTTTCGAACAAACGTCTCGATACTTCAAGAACTCGGCATCAAACAGCGTCTATTCTCACTAGTACAATCTCGCATTCTGACATTCTTCGGACACGTTTCTCGGCGTGACAACCAGTCCATCGAACGCCTTGTCGTTCAAGGAAAAGTGGAAGGCATCAGACCGCGTGGGAGGTCACCCACTCGATGGACCGACCAAATCAAAGCTGTACTGGGAGGTTCATTGAACGAATGCAGCAGGATGACCTCGAACAGGGAAAAATGGCGAGCGGTAGTCATGCGCATAACATCTGCCCACTCCGTTACTTCATCACAATCACGACCGCTCTGTCAAGAGTGAAACGAATAAGAAGAAGATAAATCATAGGATGATACAATCTAAGAGAGTAATTTACCTCTTGCTACTGTAAATTAACTGAACCTTGTACCCAAATACATTTTTTTCAATTCCAACTATTAGTTCACACTCTATATACCTCTACAAATATGTAATTGTTTATATATAAATTACCATTTTTCATCTACTCTAAATCTACAAATATATTTTTTATATTTCTAGTGGATAACACTTTATGTTAGTGAAGCTTTTTCAGATATAACTAACATTTCAATTCACAAAACAACAACACATCTCTAAAAGCTCGCTTTTAAAAGCTTCTTTCAGTGTAACATATATAACAAGGTTTTCGCACCAGGTGAGCATTATCCTGTGCGAAAATGTATCATCATTACCATCAGGTGAGATTACATTCAAGCAATGACCTGTCACCAGTAACAAACCTAAAAAAAATTACTTTTTAAACTAAGAGATCATTAAGTATAACTTCTGTCACCAACTAAGTTGCATGAAATAAATAGCGCCGTACTTTACGTCCCATATTTAAGTGTACTTGAATCATTCAAACCTTATTATTTAAATGTAAGATCAAACTATTACAAAGGCGCTTTATGAACTCGAAACTAACAATAATACAACCGTTATTATAGGACTTTAATGTTAACATTAACGAGAGTTACAGCTGGTATGTTGCCAAAGGCATAATTTGAAAGTACGTAAGCACCTTGCTCTACGAATTCACAAACTTAATTAGTTATAAAATAGTACATGTAAAACGGGAAATTTACACACAAATTGTGTAATATTTGATCATTATTTAAGGATAGGATTTTAACATATTGACAGTTCACTGCGTATACATATTAGAAAACTTGTACGTACACAAAAACATTGACTCTTTTAATAAAAAGAGTGAATGTGTATCATATAACTTACGAAACAAAAACAAACTTGTTGTAAATTCCAGTAGGCTGCATAAAATTAACAACTCATTTAAGGGTAACTGTATACGTTTCTATAATAAACTCCCACAAGACGTTTTAGAAATGTCAATTAATAAATTCAAAGTCTTTGTTAAAAGAAAGTTGATAGAAAAATCGTATTATAAGTTACTATATAGTACTTAGACGATAGAAACGCGTGGAAGTGAAGGAATTGTTCTAATTTGAATTGAAATATATTAAACTAATGTGATATTGTAAAGATGATGATAACAAACAAACAAAATACCCGACTGAGTTTGTTGTGGGTTCTTCTCGGATCAGGGCGCGAAGGAACCCTCGTAACTTTAGATTTTAAGTCGTTTTGGAGTATCATCATCAGACGTACAGTAGAATTAGAGTGTGGAAAAGAAAAGAAAAAAAAATATTTGACGATTCAAAAGTGCTGTAATATGCCTACTTGAATAAAGATATTTTGATTTGATTTGATTTTGATATATTTAACTAGCGACTAACCCCGGCTTCACATGAATACTTTATACAGTCGATTTAACAGTTAACACATTACACATTTAACAGTCGAAACATTACTTATTATCTGTTGTAGGACATCAGTTTCATTCGTCAAATATGTGGATAAGATTTATATATAATATGTCTACACTAAAGTAAGTAAAGTAAGTAGCAGCCCATTAACGTCTCACTGCTGGGCTCTGGCCTCCTCTCTTGCTTGAGAGAGGGTTTTTAGAGCATAGACCCACCACGCTGCTCCACTGCGGATTGGCAGGCACAGTACGCAAGTGCACTCTCTATTCCTTCACTCTCATAGTCCGGTGTGACGGGAATCCGACACGACCGAAGAGAGATCAGGCGCATGCCTCATTGGACATGAGGTCCTGGGTTCGAGTCCCGGGTCGGGCCAATTCATAAATCAATATTGAGTTTTCTATTAAGATTTACTTAATATTTGCCCGAAGTTGGGAAGTTGGCGGTGTTATCCACCCCCGTGCCTCGGAGAGCACGTTAAGGCGTCGGTCCTGCGCTTGATGTCTACACTACCATCGAAAAAATATCCTTAAATTTCACCCAATTAATGCAAAATCTTAATTAATTCACCTAAACCACATCAATTAATACAAAATCTTAACTTCACCTAAACCACCAAGAGTCACACTAGCTAATAATGAAAACCGCATGAAAATCTGTTTACTAGTTTTTAGGTTGTATATCTTTTATTATATTTGTTCTTAGAATTATAAAATCATAAATTAAGAGATAAAGACACGTATTGGTAAGTAAGGTAACTCGTAGATAAGGAATTCGTAAAGAAAGAGATGGCAATATAATACGTTTACTCAATACTCAGCGTACGATTGTCAGCATTATAATAGAAACAGGACATTTTTAATTTAAAGATTCTGACAAATTATCAGATTCCGTTACATATATACAGACATACAAATAAAATAGCTTCTACAATACAAAGTAATGGCCCTGTTTTAGTTTGAAAATAAACCGAATTGTATAATTACTTCCAATGGAAATTTATAAACGCGGTAGCACTCTCGTGGTCATTAATTATTGTTTTACTAATTATTCTGACCTAAATGTTTGCATAAATATTCGTATCTTACATTCCCGGATATTATTTGGAAAGTATTTATCAATTTACACAGTATTATGATAAAATACAAATACTAGCTGACCCGTGCAACTTTGTCAATTTGGGATTTAAATTACAGCGCCTATTTGATTACCTATGTCAATTACCGGTTGACAGTTTTGAAGTAGATTACCCGTATCAACTTCTAGTTGACATGATATGACAGTACTGTCTGAACTCGGGCAATAAATCAGTCACAAAGTGACTGTTACTAACGCTGCATTTGTCGCATCGGAGGTAGCTCATATTTTTGTGGTATTTCATGATCTGTGAGTATATATTAGTGACTATTTATGTTTTTGATTATATAATGAATGTCAATAACAATAAAAACCCTTGGGGTAAGTTTTAATTGTTAAAATATGACAGATATAAAATAGCAAACATAAAAATCATAACATTTGGTAGTCTTTCTGCTAAAACGCAGCAGGACAATCTAAGGGTTTAAATAACTTAGTTGACAACTTAGTTGAGGTAACATTAACGAGCGGATAATTTTGTTTAGGGAGTCTTTCGAGCTATGAAGCTTCTTGTGAAGTAGTTGTTTTAAGAGAAGTAGTGTTAAATTGTATAAATTTAAATAGTGAAGTAATTATTAGTATAGTGCAAGTTTTGTATATTTAAATAGTTGAGAGAATAAAAGTTGTTAGTTAATGTGGGTTGGTGGTTTGATAATACTTTTCTAGAAGAGGTACTGGGCTCGATTCCCGGCAAGACAAATTTAAGTAATTGAATTTACTAATTGTATATGATATGTAAATAACGACCAAAAAAATTGCATTCCGGTAGAAAACATAAGAGTTAAATTACCTGTTACCACATCAGCATGGTAACGTCTTACTCTGTCTTTCCATCCGATAAGATCACAATCAAGCGTTAACTTGCCATTAAAATTATGTGATCAATTTACTATAATAAGTAAATGGCAGTAGTATTTTAAAGTCCCACTGCTGGTCACAGACCTCCACAGTCATAAGACCCACCACGATTCGGATGAGCAGGATACACATTCCTCAGAAGCACTTCCGAAATATAGAAGATTCCTCAAGATATTTCCACCGGTAATACATCTTCTTTTTATTGCTGACACTTTAGTGCTTGTCTGTGATCACACCTTTTGGTAAGTGATGATCTGGTAAAAGGCAATCCAACTCTTTTGGATTTGACATAACATCTTACTCTCTTTGCTTGGCAGTACGTCTTTGCTGCTAGGATGATAACTATACACGACTGAAGCCTCCCATCAGTCCAGACTGAGACAAATTAGAACAACCTGTACTAGCAAAGCGAGTATTTCCAATACTGTGCCAGCGAGGCCATTAAAATTCACCAATACAATCTATATTAAATATTCCACTTTATTCATAACCTTGTTTTTTCTTTGTTCCGCTGTGCAACTGTTGTTAACAATATTTCTTTGTTATTACTTCTCAAAGGTAGAGGGGTAAGTGATATTACAACCGTTGAATAACGATCGGGTTTATTCAATTAAGCCTGTTTTGCCTGATGTTGGAAACAAATGGTTCTTTACAAAAGCTTGTTGCGTGATTTGTCAAACATTTCCGGCTCGGACTTTCCATTATTGATCCTGTTTAGGTGAAAAAAATATAAATTTCGATGGAGAATCATCACGTTACCATATACGTAAGGTATAGGACCTGAAGTCTTATGATTATTAATGTTTCTAATATGACAAATGATTTTTTTTCAAGACAAGTAATGCCACTGTGGAGGCGAACCGCCCTCTCTTGGAACAATGGCTTACCAGGGGCTATGGGTCGCTCTCTTTCAGATTGGTGCAGGTTCTTAATAGATAGGGCTGTACTGGAACGTCCCTGCACCGAAATGGCCGTGAAGAGCTACCACCATGAGTGCGGTGTCTCTGTTGACTCAGCCCACCACACTTTAGAGGAATGTGCTGCCTTTTTCTTATCGCTGGGAAATGCTTTTACGCACCCCGGAAGAATAAGAATTCTTTCAACCGGGAGTGTAGGACTCGCTAAAACCAGAATACCTACTAAAACCCAGCACATCCCTGGTCATCCTTGGATAAGATCACTAGAGGGTCCCATTTCGCATTCCATTCTAATGCCCTTAATGATGTCGACTATAACAGTCTATAGTTTACTGAGGGGAATAGTGGAGCGCATACCTGCGCCTATTGCCACCCAGCCTCCTTCGACGTAGAGGAAGGGCATTAGCAGCATCCTCCCTTTGCCTCTCATTAGCCTCCTTTGGCGAGATGACGGTCTCGCAAAAGAAGGCAATCACCCTCCATAGGAATGTGCAGTCTGTGGATCTTTTGCTGGTGAGCCTTGTAGGCGGGATGCTCTTCAGTGAAAGATGCTAGACGGGATTGGCCCTCTTCTGTGAAATGGATATCTTGATGAAAGAGACTCACAAGCGAGAGAGGCAAATCGCAGTCAATACTCCATCTCACCGCCGATAAAGATTTATACCTATCATATCACCTTCATGACTCTCAATCGGGACATCAGAAGAAAATGTGCAAGGATGGATGTTGCACAAATGGACGAAGAGGGTTCCACTGGTATGGTATGGTACTACTATACCATAAAGGTAAAATAAATGCGGTAGAGATGAGAGCGTTGAGAAGTATGAGTGGATTGAAACTGAGTAATAAAGTAAGAATCAGTGTGATAAGAGAACGTCTTGTTATTAAAGAAGAAAGTTATGCTTAGATAGTTTGGACACGAAGAGAAAAGGAATGAAAGGAGACTGACAAAAATGATTTACGAGTCAAGAGTGAATGCGAAAGTTGGAAGGGGAAGACCAAGGCGAACGTCCATGCACCAAATCCAGGACATATTAAATAACGGCCAGGTCAAGAGTACTCTACACCGACGAACTTATATGAAAGGTTTAATGAGAATGAAAGAAGCGAAGGAGATATGCAAGGATCGTGGCAAGTGGAAGGACGTGGTCTCTGCCAGTCCCTATTGGAATAAGGTGTGATATTCGTTAGTTTCTCTTAAATTCGAGAACGGCTGGAATGATTTGGCTAATGTTGGTTTTGAATTATTTGTGAAAGCCCTGGGAAGATCTCAAAGGTGAGTAAATATGAAAATAATGCTTAGGATATAGTAGAAACAACAATTTTGCTCCGATCAGAAATTAAATTTGAAACTCAAGCATTTTATTTTGGTTTTGATTGACGAACGTTTGATGTTCGTTTAGAAATCGAACTGAATTCGTTTTGAATTTTGACATTGACTTGAATTATGACATTGACAACCAACAATTAATGATCATTCTGCAATTGTCATATAGCTTTCTTATTTTAAAAGCATATGTTCAACAATATGTAATCATAATATGCTCTACAACCAGTGCGAAGTCAGCGCGGGTAATTAGTACAGTATATCCAGGATTTAGGGGTCACCTGTGAAAACAAGGGGGTAAGTGATATTACGAGATAACTAATTAGTTATTCTGTTTATTTATCCAAAGGGAACTTGAATGTTTCACGGGGCCCGGCAAACTATGTAATATTTAATAACCTGTATAATTTAGGTTTGATCTATTGCACCTCAACTCGTTTTAATTGTTTCCCTGTGTTTTCTTAGGATAAATTAATGTTTTACTAAATGTGTATTTTGTATAAGCACGTTGGATCCCGTTAGTTTATCTGTTTAGAAGCTTTTTTCCTCCTTTCCCCTGAAACTATATCAAAGGGGAATAAATAAGTAAGTAAGTAAAGTAAGTAGCAGCCCATTAACGTCCCACTGCTGGGCACAGGCCTCCTCACTCATATGAGAGAGGGTTTTTAGAGCATAGACCCACCACGCTGCTCCACTGCCGATTGGCAGGCATAGTACACAAGTCTACTCTCTGTTCCTTCACTCTCATAGTCCGACGTGACGGCAATCCGACACGACCGGTGAGAGATCACGCGCAGGACCAACGGCTTAACTTGCTCTCAGAGGCACGGGGTGGATTACACCGCCAACTTCCCAACTTCGGGCAAATATTGAGAAAATCTTAATAGAAAACTCAATATTGATATGCGAATTGGCCCGACCCGGGACTCGAACCCAGGACCTCATGTCTGTAGTCGAACATGCTAACCACTAGACCAATGAGGCAGTCAAGTAGTCAACATAACAGTTTTATTTCAGTTTTTCATTACTTTAGGACAGCAATACTGTTCGTGACTTTTCCCTTTCGTATAGAAGATATTAGAATGTATATATTTGCTTGTATTATTTTTCCTTGAATTAAGTTGTTTGTGCATTTAATGTAAACTCTGTGATTGGTGAATAATAATAACTTTTTTACGAATAAAGAGTCAACTAGCGTCGTTTGCTTGTCACAATAGTGTCCGCGTGTCAGTCGTAAACACGACATATAAGAAAGCCAATTCGGCGTAAACTTCCTTTCCGTCTCAACGTTCTGCCTAGGAAGAGACGGCCTAAATATATCCTTAACGACCCCGACGACACGATGACAATCGACAATCTACCACACCAGATAGGGACAAACACTTACACAAACGTTACACAGCGACTCCGCCGGCGGAGTCGACGTCCCCGGTTTCTGACGTCACCCGGACGTGTACTTCACCCACGTTCCCGGGGACGCTTCTGATTCTTCCTTTTCAGGTGATGTTTCTGCGATAACGTCGCTCCAAGCTGAGGCTCGGTCTCGCAGGAGACGCCCTTGGAGCAGCGTTGCCCCGGAGAGCGAGCCCTTTTCAGGGCTCGCACTCGAAATGTGGCGGCCTCCATAAGAGCCCGTCCTCCTTCCGGTTACGCTGTAAAAGCCAGTAGGGCTAACAGCTAAACAAAAAAAAAGTAAACTTTCCTGCTGACAACAGTTCGATCGCTTACATTATATCTTCACTTGGTGAAAAGTAGACGGGGGGTGTTGCGTGAAGAATCTGGTGACATTTTTCATTGATCCTGAATCGGCAATCTTCGCGAGTGTGAGCTGTCGAAGGGGCTCACATAAACAAATCTGAGTTCTGAATATTCCAGAAAAACAGTGTTAACGAATAGAAACAGTAATTCTGAAATACATTAGGTCATTTCTGTCTATATGTGTGTATGATGAATTTTATTATTATATTATTATTATTATTTCACTTTTATACTCACGCTCGTTCTACGAAAGAATATATATATTTATTATTACATATAAATACATTTATAATAATTACTTATATACAAAAATAAGAGATAATACATATACCTACATAAACAATTACATAAATAAATATAACGGGCGGAGGGTACACCCGGCAGGGAGACCAGACGGCCGGAGGTCAGGGCAACATGCTGAGAAACCGCCGGACTATCCTAGCCGAGTCCAGCAAACCGTCTTTTGCATCCTTACTGCAAGCGAACTGCCACTGAACCCCAGTCGTCTCAGATGGTGAGCAAGACTGACTGGGATCAGACCATTCGCAGATATTACGATTGGGATGGTTTCAGTGGATTCCACTCTCCACATGGCGGTAATCTCGTGCGCCAGATCCAGATATTTACGTTTTTTCTCTGTCTCAGCTCTCACGAGATTCTCGACGGGATACGGGATCGTGATATCCACTAAAAATATTATTATTTAAATAGATTAACATCTTAAAATTCGTTATATCTTTTGAATGGAATGTCCGATTTTAATCATTTAAAAAGTATTTTACAGATATTTAAATAGTCTTCAATAGGATAAGGATCAATACAAAGTATCAGTAACATAGTTTGATTATCGTCGGCACTTTTAGTAACTTTTAAAATGCAAAAAAGTAGTTATAGTGGCAGAACTACAGTAGTTAGATATATGGTATCGCGGACTTTTTTTGTAGATATTAATACATTTATCATCATTAGTTGAGACTGTTTTTTCACACTTTGGATTACATTAACGCATTTTTATTAGGGATCCCTATTTTTTTTAGAAAATAATATATGTCGGAGTACGGTATTCTGCGGAATGCTGGCGCCATCTGTCTATCGGCGTGGGACAGAGTTAATAGTGGCAGTTCGGCGCGCGTCTCTCGGTAGTTCTCGAGTGACGGTCCGCTAGAGCGGTCGACTATTTAAACTTTCGCGTTCCTAGCTATTATTATTAATGAGCGAGTGTAAATTGATATCGGGAACATGAAGTGACTGAAAATTATAATCTAAGTTAATTAATAAAGTGTTTGATTGCACCAACATTACCATCAATGCCCAATGACGATGTCGCCGGAGAACCCTACGCCCCTATGCTTTATGCTTCCTTCTCTTATTCTCTGACATATATATATATATGTCACTCAGTGAGAATGCAGCTTTCAAATGGTGAAAATTTTTTGAAATCGGTCCTTTAGTTATTGTGTAGAAACATTACAAACATACAAAAACACAAATTTTAGTGTAGATTTTAGGTAATAAAACCTACTGCCCCTAATTTGGACTGTAAATTAATCGCTGGAAAACCAAGTCTCGAAATGCGAAATGCGACGTGAACCTTGGGGCTCTGATATCTAACAATGGTGGATGCATTGACGAAGTTAAAAGACGGATGGCGATTACAAGAACAGCTGTGGACAAGATGAAACAAATATGGAGGAGTCGAAACATCACTAAGACCACGAAATCCACACTCGTGAGGACACTGACACTTCCCCATATTTTTATACGCTGCTGAGACTTGGACATTGGGTTTCGTGGACCAACTTTCGTACGAACGTCTCGATACTGTAAGAACTCGGCATCAACCAGCGTCTATTTTCTATAGTATAAACTCGCATCCTGACTTTCTTTGGGCACGTCTCTCGGCGTGGCAATCAGAGTATCGAACACCTCGTCATTCAGGGAATGGTGGTAGGCTACAGACTGCATAGGAAATCACTTACTCGATGGACTGACCAGATCAAATCTGCTCTGGGAAGTTCGTTGAATGAATGCAGTAGACAACCACTCTGTCAAGAGCGAAACGGCTAAGAAGAAGATGATTTTGTTATATATCTAAGGGATTAGGCAGTGTTTTCGATGAAAGCCCCATACAGCGTGATTTTCTCTAACACTACCTACAATGATCGTTATATTTCAACAAATTTACATAAAACCTTAACAAGTTATATACATAAACCTGCCTTAAAAATCAATCTATCTATTAGTGAAAACCGTATGAAAATCTGTTAAATACTTATTGAGTTTATCGTGAAGAGAACAAAAAATGCGACGGTTGAGTTTATTTAATGATATTTAAAGGATTAATTATGAAATTTATAATTTTATGTGTGTGTTATAAACTTTACAAGGTAATGTGGCCTAATTCGAAACAAAAACAGCCATTTCGCCATTATATATTTATACATGGAGATTGTAACACGAGTTGTTCCGCCGCGGGCGAGTGGTCCTACAGTTAAAACAAACTCTCTACGCAAATACGCGGATACATGTATACGTTGTTTATTTTGAGAAAGTTCTGGAGGAAGTATTGTTTCGATGTATAATTTACACGAAATGTACACTTTCAAGAGGTTTAAGTCTAGTGAAATGGTCTAAATAACTCCTGCTGTTTGTGCTTCGGGTGAAATATACCTTTGCGAATAAAAAGGCTAGCCCAAATCGTAACTTTCTAAGACAGTGATTCTAATATATGTTATTTGTTACTATACTACCTTTTGCACCAATAATAGGTTTTAAATCGTGGCTTCGGTTGAAAAATGAGGCAATATATCATCGAAATTACGGAAAAGCGACAAGATATCAAGAATATCAGTTAAACCTTTAAACGTACAGCCTTTGATAATTTTATGAAATCTTCGGCTTGAATCTATCGAAAAATATACCCAATTATTTGTTTTATTTACAACGAAATTCTTTTGGATCTTGTTCCGAGAAATACTCGTAAAACACTCGGTTAAGTACCTAGTACAAGTCAACTTAAAGCTATATATTATAAGTAACTAGGTCCCGACGCGGTTTCGCATGGGTAATAAAGAGTAACATGCCTACATGTTAGTCTGAATAACGACATGTAAAATAGTAATGTAATTAAAGTATTTTATTCAACATTGATGACTTCTGCTTGATTAGGATCGGCTATTATAGAAAAGTTGGGTGACGACAGCATTGTTTTGTCCTGTCTTTTAGAGATTAAGCAGCATTTTGGATGAGTGTCCTAAGTTGGGTTAATATGTTCAAATTATATGCACAAGTCATTTCAAACCTTGACAAATTATATACAAAAACCTTCCCCGTGAATTAATCTATCTATTTGTGACAACCGTTTTTGAATCCATTCAGTAGTTTCAAAATAAATAGCAAACAAACAGACGCAATGGAGAATTTTGTTTTAGACTATCTGCCTGGTTGTTTGTTCAGGCATTGAGATGGCTGGACCGATTTTGACGACATTTTCATTAGTAGATAGCTGAGATTATAAGGAATAACTTGAGCTACTGTTATTGTAAATAACAACATTAAAACTAACGTAAAAATGCACACGCGTGTTCCCGTAATCAATACATACATACATAGCATCACGCCTCATTCCCATAGGGGTAGGCAGAGACAACATCCTTCCACAAGCCACGATCCTTTTATACAAATTCGTCGGTTTAGAGTACTCTTGACCTGGCCGTTATTCAAAATGTCCTGGATTTCGTCCAGGAACGTTCGCCTTGGTCTTCCCCTTTCAACTTTCGCATTCACTCTTTACTCATAAATCCTTTTTGTCAGTCTCCTTTCATTCATTCTCTCTACATGCCCAAACCATCTAAGCATACCTTTTTCAATTTTAGTCACTACGTCTTCTTTTATACCACAACGTTCTCTTATCACACTATTTCTCACTCTGTCACTCAGTTTTAATCCACTCATGCTTCTCAACGCTCTCATCTCTACCGCATTTATTTTACTTTTGTGATTCTTCTGCCAT
>JACTOM010000073.1:2622469-2716751 GCA_015832385.1 Elymnias hypermnestra | reverse complement strand
TTTCCCTTCGAGTCTGCTCAGATTTCCGTTACCTCGGCTCTATCTTCCAAAAGGACGGCGGCATTGACCGAGATGTTACTAGCAGGATAAATGCAGGTTGGATGAAGTGGAGGCAGGTCTCGGGAACAATTTGCGATGCCAGAATGCCCCTTAAATTTAAGGGGAAGATTTATAAGACGATCGTAAGACCTGTCATCGTGTATGGATCAGAGTGCTGGGCCACCAAAGGGGAGAATGAAAGGAAATTGCATGCAGCGGAGATGCGAATGTTGAGATGGATGTGTGGAGTGACAAAATTGGATAAGATTAAGAATGAGTATATTAGAGGAAGTGTGAAAGTAGCACCAGTGAACGAGAAGTTAAGGAGTGGAAGGTTAGCCTGGTATGGACATGTAATGAGAAGGGAGGATAGCCATGTATGTAAGAGGGTTCTAAATATGATGGTAAGCGGCAGGACCGGGAGAGGGCGACCAAAAAAAGTGTGGATGAATTGTGTGAAAGAGGATATGTGTATTAAGGGTGTGAATGTAGAAATGACAGCGGATAGAGTAAAGTGGCGAAAGGAAACATGCTGTGCCGACCCCACCTAGTGGGATAAGGGCAAGAAAACAACAACATCTTTTCTTATGCCAGAAGGTACTCTTATCACACTATTACTTACTTTGTCACTCAGTTTTACTCCACTCATACTTCTAAACGCTCTCATCTCTACCTCATTTATTTTACTTATGTGATTCTTCTGCCATACCCAACTTTCACTATCATACATAAGTGTTGGCACCAACACATGGCATCATATTTTAAGTGCATTCTTCAGGCAAATTGTTTTTTAGCTAGTTTGGAATAAAATTAAGATGTAAATTGTGAATCAACGTCGAGATAAATTTTATATTTACTAAAAATTTTAAATCGTTTATATTTTTGTCGGGAAACTTGTTCAGAACTTTCGCTGCAGTTCATCACGGCACGGTTTGTTCCCTCGACGTACAAATTTATTCACGTTCCGTTTCCCCAACTGTAATATTGTGAAAGTATATTTTTGAACTCGACACAACTTGCTTATAAATTGTAGGGATTTTGTTAATTCGCATCCCTTAAATTCTTGTGCTTAAGTTTACATGAAAATGTTCTTTGCGAATGTAATATATAAAAATTATTGAATGTTTGTCTCGTTTGTCTATAGTTTATGGATAACTGCTTGAAATATAGCGATAAATGTTGAAAGTGTCAGAAAAATTATCTGCTAAGAAAACAAAGGTAAGTGGCAGCCCATTAACGTCCCACTGCTGGGCTTTTAACCGATTTCAAAAAAAGGAGGAGGTTATCAATTCGACTGTATTTTTTTTATGCTTGTTACCTCATATCTTCCGACTTGTTGGACTGATCTTGATATTTTTTTTATATATGAAAGGTGGTGCTCGTCATAGGGTCCCATTTTTTTAAAAACCAGTTCTGATGATGGCATCCATGAGAAAACCGGATAAGTCTTAAATTTGCATAAGCATGTGCGCAACAAATGGACGAATAACTCAAGATCACGCTAACCGATCAAGGGTTCTTTATGATAGTTTGGGAAGGTTCTGATGATGGAATCCATGACAAAGTTACGGAAATCTTCAATTCTTAGGAGCAAAACAACGATACTCGGCAGAATCTTCGATAAGCTATCCAGATATTTGAGTTGCCTACCGTAACTTCGGTATGGTCAAGTGCTAGTCGTAGTTAAATATGCAGGTCAATGGAACTCATCAACGGCTTACAGTAAGGGTGCGGTTTGTAGCAGAAAATATAACTGTCTGTAACCAATTAGCAATGAGCTTACGTTTATGGCTGTATTGCGATATTTATAAGGTGTTTTATATATAAAGCGGTGGTAGCTGGGGCAATACGTTTTTAAGTGTACACATATTGAGATAAATTTGTTAGTTTACTTCAGATTCATTAAAGACAGTTTGTATTGAAGGCGGTTCTTTTTGTGTTAAAATTTTTAGTTATTAGAGCACAGACCCACCACGCTGCTCCACTGCGAGTTGGCAAGCATAGTACACAAGTACACTCTCTATTCCTTCACTCCCGTAGGCCAATGTGATGGAAATCCGACGCGGACGGAAAGAGATCAGGCACAGGACCGACGGCTTAACGTGCTCTCCGCGGTACTTAGATAACTTTAGGTAAATGTTGAGAAAATCTTTAATAGCAAAACTCAATATCGATTTTTGAATTATCCTGACCCGGGACTCGAATCCAAGACCTCATGACTGTCCCCGAACATACTAGCCACTAGACCAATGAGGCAAGCAATGTGTGGTAGGATAATCACTCTTTTACAGACAAGATATGGTTATAATATATGTATAATAAAAGACATTAAATTACTTGAAATGATATAGACATAGTTACAAATTTAAAACACATAAGTACGATATGGTCTGGTTGTGTTATACCGAGTACGATCTTTATCTATTGCTTTGTGTCTTCTTTTTCTTCTTCTTGAAGTGTCTCTCTGACTGACGAATGTTGGCAGTCAGTTCAGTATACTTTAACCTGCCTTTTGCGAGGCGTAATTACAGTCCACTATCTGACACTACGAAACCATGATTATTTCCTACGACCAACACTACTTTTACCAACGACTTTGCGCTATCATAATTAGTTGGCGAAGACCGTACCTCTCGTGCCTAAAGACGTGGCAACTTGAGGATTCGCAAAAGTACGAGTCTTTTTTTATTGCTGGGAAATTCCTTTACTACCTCTAACAGAGTAGAAATCTAAACGGGAGTGTGGAACTTACTGGCAAGCTAAATATACCCAAAAAACCCTGCGATACCCTTCCTATCCTTTAGGGCAGCATCAGAGGATCAGTGGAACTAATCCAACCAGGTACTCGAGATGATTCCCACTGGGAAACATAGGAAGAAGGCAAGAGAAGTACAAACCTGCGCCTTATCTCTCTCAACCTCTTGCGCTCGAAAACTGGACAGGTCTCTCCTTCACCTTTTATGTACCTCCTTCAGTACAGTAATATTCACGCAGAAGTCAACCACTTCACTTCACTCCCTTTCGTTGGTGAGCATTGCACCTACTTGCCTTGCCTTACAGGGATTTGGGGGTTTTCAACCTTCTAGTGAAAGGTCTCCTATGACCAATGACGTAGATGTGGCAGAGATTCCAAGGGAGATAGAACTCTACCAGAGTGTTATAGATGTCTGCGTTATTCAATGAATTTAACTAATTTTTTGTAACATTAATCATAAAAAAACATTTAACAGACATCAACTGACATGAATAAATTTCTTATATTAATGACTTCCCAGATCGCAGCCATTAAGCAAAACCATATAAAACATTGGATTGCTCGGCAAAACCACTTAGGGCTATTTCCCTGGAATTGCGTGATTGCAACACTTAATTTACAAGCCCCATTTAAATTCAACTATTTTGAGGCTCACGTTGGAATTTAAATATCTGGAGATAAGCAACTCACGCGAATATCGTTAAACACGATTGTCTTAATTTTGATTTCATATTTGTTAAATGTTATTTTGGAAGCAAATAACAGTTATATGCCTACTTGTTGTTTTAAAAAAGCACATACGGTGATTGGTAACATCGCCAATTTAGGGATAAGTCTACCAATTAACAATAGTGGAGCATCTTGGTGCTCTTATGAATCAGAAGGAAGTATTGTGAAATTAATACTCGTTTTTATCGCTGGAGAATGCCTTTACATGCTTCTAGCAGAATAAAATTTAATCGGGAGCGTGGAACTCACTGGTAAACCAGAATATCCACTTAAAGTCAACGTTACCATGGCTTCTCTTAGGAGCATCAGAGGATCATTTGGCGCAATCTGATACTCCGGATGATTCCCACTGGGAAACTTAGAAAAGATGCATGATATGTTACTGAACAGTTTCTACCAAGTTCAAGATTGCTATAGAAAATAAAGGAGAATTAAATATTGTTGCAAATAACTAAGTTTATGGTGATCAAATCCAGTTTGTGAAAGGAAATCACTAATCTCCATGTGTTTGCAATGGGCGTACACGTGTCAAGGATTAGACTTAATTGATGGTCCCCGCTGTAATCTCTGCACTTTGAGATTCGATGTGCCCTCGCATCGAATACGATTACTGAAGTGATGAACTCTAATATACTCATGTATTAAATAGAAAGATATACTTTATTGCACACAGAACTGAGTTAAAAAGGAAGAAATTGTGGGAAAGAGAACGTTGTGGTATAAAAGAAGATGTAGTGACTAAAGTTGAAATGGTTTGGGCACATAAAGAGAATGAATGAAAGGAGACTGACAAAAAAGTCAAGAGTGAATGGGAAAGTTGGAAGGAGAAAACCAAGGCGAACGTTTCTAAACCAAATCCAGGACATTTTAAATAGAGTCAAGGCCATGTCAAGAGTACTCTAAACAGACGAACTTGTATGAAAGGTTTAATGAAAATAAAAGAAGAGAAGAAGATGGAATGATGCGTGATGCTATGTATGTATGCACACAGCACATATTATTTACAATTAAATAATCTATGCTCATATGTCAGAGAATAAGAGAGAAGGAGTGCATAGGGGTTCTCCGCTAACATCGTCATTAATGGCATCCATAATTGCCATACTGTGGACGTTCGTTGGGTAATGTTGGTGCAATCAAACACTTTACTAATTAACTCAGATTATAATGTTCAATCACTTAATATTCCCGAAATCAATTTACACAAACTCAACAAACTTAATAATAACAGCTAGGAACGCGACAATTTCAATTGTCGACCGCTCCGGCCGACCGTCACTCGAGAACTGCCGAGAAACGCACCGGACTGCTACTTATTGACTTTGCCCCCACACCGATAGAAAAATTGCGCCAGAGTTCCACTTCGACATATATAATTAAAAAATTAACGTATGTGTAAGGGCTCCTTTATTAATTTAAGTAGTATATGCGATAAGTGAAACCACCACCTCTTATCCGCATGTCACATTACAGCCGGCTTGATGTAAAGTGAAAAGGCGCTAAGGAGAACAGATAAGGCCAATATGGCTCGCATTAGCTGACCGTGTAAAATTTCTATTTTCTAATTGTAAGTTATAATACAGACTAAGATGAATACTTGATAAGAGCTAAGTTATGCTTAGTGGTTTCTACAAAGGCATCGTTTGTAAGGCAATCGTTATTCTTGGCGGCACGTCTTTGCTGGTAACTATCTACGACCGAGTCAAGTCCTCTCACGAGTCCAGTTTCATACAATTTCCTAAATTTATTCTGCTGAAATTTTATTCCAGGACCTCTATTAGCAAAACGAGTACAAGCACCACGGCATCCGCAAAGCAGTCGAAGTAAAGTAGTAAGTTTAAATTTTACATGACATTATAATTAAATGAGTGGCTTTGGCTTAAAAATTTTTAATTTGGTGATAAATAAATTCAATTTCTTGTCTAGTCTACGAGTACGTAGAGAGACACCGATTCACGACGTATAAAAGCCGACAGGCTTGAAAATTTGCAAACTGAGTCTCTCCGCTTTGTGCGAATGGATTTTCGAGTATTTCCAAGGGATTGGGAATAAAATAGATGACACTGTTGGATACAGCTAATGCAAAATATTATATAATAAAGCAAATGGACCTCTTTTGCGACCAGATTCCGAAGTATTCTCAAAGGATCTTGAACTAAGCAGGTGACAACTAACGCTGGAATACACTGGATACAGCAAGTACCAAAGTAATTAAATATGTACGTCGTAAAGTCCCAGCAGACTCCGCCGAGAGATCTTGTAAAATATTCAACCAACCGTTAGGTCACAATACAATGTAATCAATTAGTTTCATTAAAATAACAAATGCGGATTAGCAAGCATAACACTCTCTATTCCTTCACTCTCATAGTCTGATATGACGGAATCCGACACGACTGGTGAGAGATCAGGCGCAGGACCAACGGCTTAACGTGCTCTCCGAGGCATGGGGGTGGATCACACCGCCGACTTCCCAACATCGGGCAAATATTGAGAAAATCTTAATAGAAAACTCAATATTGATTTTTGGAATGGCCCAACCCGGGACTCGAACCCAGGACCTCACGTCTGTAGTCGAACATGCTAACATCTAGACCAGTGAGGCAGTTTAAAAATATAAATAACTATAATCATGACAAATACATAAACTATTCTTATTTGTTGCTGAGTGTTGCCTTTACGCACGGGCTGTGGGACTCACTGACAAGTCAGAATACCCACTAAAACCCAGCGGAAATCCCTTGACATCCTTGAATGGAGAACCAGAGGTACGCATACGCAATCCACTGTAACACTCCGGATGTAGCCACCTTATTTCAATCATTCATGGAAGGGCAAAACTATGCGCATATCTACGCAACCTGTGACCCCGCTGCCTCCGTCGAAGCGGGGGAGCATCGACGGCATTTTGTCTCATCCTCTCCGATGCCTCCTTCAGCGACATAACAGATTCGCATAAGGTGGCAACTGCCCTCCAACCCATCTCGTTAGCAAGCATTGCGCAGACTATACTCACCAACGAGAGGTTTCCCCCAATCATCGATTCCAGGAGGTAAAGCTCAAGTCCCCATACGGAACACTTTGCCAATGTGTGGTACGCCGAATCTATGGAAGCACCACACTCGTAGCAGGCAGCCGATTCCTCAGGTGCAGGCCTATCTCAGGCCTCAGCTTCCATAAACTATACTTCAATTATTGACAAAAAATTTAATGTAGATACCACAATAGAAAGTCATAAATCTACTTATAATACTGATGTAAATGTATTGTTAGACTTTAGATAGTTGGATGACAATATTGATAGCTCTGAAAGATTGGGAGTAATTGGGTAATATAGAGGCAATACTTAAAAACACCAAAAATTATGGTGTAAAGTTACGAAATATTATGCCATACGAGGTAATTTTAACAAACGGAGTAACTGTGTTTAGTGAAGTAGTTGTTTAAAGAGAAGTAATGCTAAATAGTGAAGTTATTAATATTACAGTGCAAGTTGTGTCTATTTAAATAGTGGAGAGAATAAAAGTTGTTAGTTAATATGAACTGGTGTTGTTTATAATAGTATATTTATCGGTATTAGTATAAAATTATTAAAAGATATACATTATGGGCAATATAATAAGAATATACACTAAATAATGTGTAATTCGGCCACAGTATTTGAAAGCGTAATTAATTGTTTAAGGGCAAGAAACTTAATAAAAAAAACTAGTTTTTAAATACTGGGTCAATATACAGTATATTGACAAATGATTTTCTATTAACAATAATAGTACAACGAATATATATATGTGGGAGCATAAGAGAGAAGGGAAGCAAAAAGCATAGGGTTCACCGCCAACATCGTCATTAATGGCATCCATAGTTACTACACTGTGGGCGTTCGTGGGTAATGTTGGTGCAATCAAACACTTTATTAATTAACTCGGATTATAATGTTCCCGATATCAATTTAAACAATTTCATTAACAATAATATAGCCAGGAACGCGATAGTTTCAATATTCGACCCTTCCGGCGCACCGTCACCCGAGAACTGCCGAGAGACGCTCGCCGGACTGCCACTATTGACTCTGTCCCACTCCGATAGACAGATGGCGTCAGCGCTCCACAGACTACCGCATATATATAGAGGAGATATCCAGGTATCTATTGACTCATCACGATGTCCCTGAAAACATAAAGTGTAGAGACTTTTTTTCCGCTGGGACAAGCATTTCCGCACCCCTACCACTAGGCAGGCAGTGTAGAACTCACCGGCAAGGCCAGAATACCCACTAAAACCCAGCGACACCCTTCTCACCCTGAATGTGAAGTGTCAGAGGCTCCCTTGCGCATTCACTCTAACTCTCCCGGATGAACCGACTGAGGATGTTCAAGGTGGAGACAAGAGGCGTTCGTAAAGACGCCTCCTGTCACCCAGCCTCTCCCTCCTTAGGGGAGCAGCATCTGCTGGAACTCCTCGTACTCGCTCCATTGACTCCTTCAGAGAAATGACGGCTTCGCAGAAAGAGGCAATTGAAATTTAGTAGTAATATTCCTTTTGCCGAGTAGAGGTCAGCTAAGAACGGATTGTACGAAATTTCACCTTCATTCGTACATCAATTTGCCTAAATTAATGAAAATGCTACCCAAAAACATTCCACGCAGACAATGTCGCGGGTTCATCCAGTAATAATATAAATGTAAAGTAATTTAAATATGATTTCGAAAAAGCTTTTGACACAATTACAAAGGAAGAATTACAACGATATTATTTCCATATTAATATAAATATTTAAACTAATTTATTTTTCAAGAGGAGTTAAGTGAAAAAATAGATGTAATTATAAAATGAAGGGTCAAAGTACTGGCAGGGAAACCGTGTTATCCGGCGTCGAGTCCGTTGTTTCTGAGAGCGGCGTCCCATACCGCAGGAATTTCTAAATCTTCAAAAGATAATGGATCACTGGAAAAGAAAAGAACCTCCCGGGCTTGGAACTTCGTTGAATTCTTGACTCGTAATTAATAAAATTACTTTTTGGGAGCTTTCCACGACTTCAAAGAATTTACAATGAAAGAAAAAGTTAAGTAGACGAATTATTTTGAATGATAAAGAGAATATTTTTAGACATTTATACATTTAGACCGAGTTATTCTTTGGTGAAAGTTTTCTTGAATAGCTTTAGAATTTTGGATTAACTTCTGATAATACATCTTAGTAGACGTAATAAATCTTAATACCTGAATTAAAGATGAGGTATTTTCAGGTTAATATTTTCTCTATTCAACGCTAGTTTTGACGTTGTATTATTCTATTATAATACTCGTATACTAGCTGAACCCTCGACTTCGTCTGCGTGGAATGTTTTTTGGGTAACATTTTCATTAATTTAGGAAAATAGTTTTACAAATAAGAAATAGACATATGACACCCCCTCAACTCCTCTTGCAGGAGAAGTATCGAAAAATCCATTCTCGGCAAAAGGACTATTCCTACTAAAGTCTCTACACCTTATGGTTCCAGAGATATCGTATGAGTCAATAGATATCTGGATATCTGTTACACTCGTTTATATAGAGTGTATAATAGCTAGATATTTAGGAGCATGTACTCATAGACATGCTATCTTAAACTAACTTAAAATGTGTATTGAACACAATTAAACCTACAACTATAAGAGGTATTTTTACGAAATCTAAATAATAAATTTCAAATAGGCTTAATAAATTCGTTCTCGAAGAAATTTGAAACGAAATACAAACTCTTTTAAAAATTGTTTTACATATGTATCAATTCTATGACATATGCACTTATACTTATATTACATTTTAACATATCTATCTTGTAAATACGCTTTATATTTGAGTATGATCTTCATATATTTCTTATAATTACCTATAAGGTAAGTAGCAGCCTATTAACGCCCCACTGCTGGGCACAGGCCTCCTCACTCATATGAAAGAGGGTTTTTAGAGCATAGACCCACCACACTGTTCCACTGCGGATTGTCAAGCCCTGTTACTCTCTATTCCTTCACTCTCATAGTCCGATGTGACGGATATCCGACTGGAGAGAGATCAGGCGCTGGTTCGATGTCTTAAGTCCGTACTCTCCGAGGCACGGAGATGGATAACATCGCCAAATTCCCAACTTTATTGAGAAATTCTTAATAGAAAACTCGAAATTGATTTCGAACTTCCATCGTTTACATAAAGACAACCACAGTCAATTTTCACAGAGATTATTTATTACTTTCAACTAAATTATTAATTTTTTTTTTTAATTAATTGACAATAACCAATAATTTATGTGGGCAAGGTGTGCACCGGGCAACACTTCGAGTAAGAATGGCCGCCAGCCTAATGCAAGCCCTTTTATACTAGTTTCTGAGAGTGAGGGTAGTTTGAATGTTGTAGATGTTTGTTGCTAGCTCGCTGCACATCTTGTTACCAACATTAAAAATCGTTGCCGCCGTCATATATAACAGATTGCTCAACAACAACAGTGGTTTCGATACATATATAACTAACTTTATATACTATATTTAAGAGTGAAGAAGGTTCAGAAATCATTTATCAGTTTGAGCATACGCATTTTTAATAAGATACCGCAATCAGTTTTAGATTTGCCTACACATAATTCTTAGAAACATATCAAAAAGATACTTTTGCAAAAGGCATATAAAATGATAAAAAATGTTTGGACTTGATTCCAGTTGCACACGAAAGCAAAGTATTACACATTGTAACATACAAAACTATCATTAACAGAGTAACCGTTGAGTTTCTGGCCGGTTTCTTCTTAACAGATTCAACTTACCGAACCGGTGGTAGATTGATATATAAAAGCGACTTTTTATATAAAGCAATAACACCATTACCAAAGAAATTTGTCATAAAATGCTTTTTAGCATATAAGTCCATTAAATATGTCCTCACTTGACAATATCGTCAGCTTTTACGTGCAACACTTTATAATATGCTAATACAAGTGTAACCTATATAACCTATTTCATTTCCTTTAGAAAATCACCTGTCACGCTCGAAACATTTATCACAATTCAATAAACTCACCCTAAATCACAGCTATATGAAAATATACATAGAATTCTCTTCATAAAATATGTACGTTTAACCCAACGGGAGCTCTAATGGAAAGTCGTAGTCGGAAATGTTCAACTAATCACGCGAGAATCATTTCAAAAGAACCATTAATTTCAGAGGCAAAAGCAAAACAAGGTAATTGAATAAACCTGATTGCTATTCGTGGGTAGGTAATATCAGATGCCTCGCTTTTGTGAAAACAATAACCAAGAAGCGCTGAAACCTTTATACAAAAGAGTTTTGCAATGAAGTTGCACGTAGGAGAATCTCCATGCAATAACGGGCATCGCTTTCGACGAGGATTCCTGCGGAGATATTGCGTACTTACTTGGCTTGTTTTCTAATAAGAGCAACGGTATCGCTTGTGGAGAGAAAATACAAAATGAAACGAAATCTACAGCCGCCTTATGGCTTCCAATCTCGACTATCAATATATTGTACGTTACTCCCCATTTATTATGAAGTACACCTTTATTCGACCCAACGATATTAGAAATTTTATACATTATGTGTATATGACACAGAAGAGATCTCCGGATGGTATTATTAAAGATCGGGGCTTCAGTGAGGTGCCCATTTTAAGACTCAAGCGAGTACACTTAGTTAGAAATGTTTAACAATACACTGATGTTGAAACTGCCAGAATGGTGTATTTCGCTTATTTTAATAGCATTATGTCTTACTGCCTCACTGGTCTAGCATGTTCGACTACAGACGTGAGGTCCTGGGTTCGAGTCCCGGGTCGGGCCATTTCAAAAATCAATATTGAGTTTTCTATTAAGATTTACTCAATAGTTGGGAAGTCGGCGGTGTGATCCACTGATCTTTCACCGGTCGTGTCGGATCCCGTCACACCGGACTATGAGAGTGAAGGAATAGAGAGTGCACTTGAGCCAATCCGCAGTGGAGCAGCGTGGTGGGTCTATGCTCTAATAACCCTCTCTCCTATGAGAGAGGAGGCCTGTGCCCAGCAGTGGGATGTTAATGGGCTGCTACATACTTATGTCTTACAGCATACTGTTATGGGGTAAAGCGTACATTGAAACTATATTTATATTACAAAAAAAGTAATACGTGCCATATATCAATTGGGATCTCACCTTCAGAGAAAAAATCAAATAAATACCAATTCTCACAATAACGTCGCAATATATATTGAATAACATTTTAAATATCCGTGATAATATTAATTTATACAAAAAAGGAGTCGGCTGTCAATATTTCAGCCCAGTAAAATGGGTGTATGGATAAGTAGTAATGTCCTTACCATAGTTTATAGGGTTGAAGTATTGATTAAACCACGCTATTAAACTACGAAAATTTAAGTATCAATCTGTTGGATTTCTTGTTCTAATATTCAATTATTAATATTCATTCACTCCAGATCAAATAACTTGTAGTGGATGACACTGGATGTTCACGACGGTCCGTGACCGATCGAAGGAGGCTACCAAAGGTCACCAAGTCCCATAAATGGTGATGGGAGCCTCGACCACCCTTAACGGCGGGAGGAGAAATTATATGAGAAATTCCACCTAGTGGTCGAACAGCTGTGAATGGGGGCCCAGGCGTCGATCTCTTCGTGCGGCGACCGCCTCCTGCAATTGTGGGTGTGGGTGTATATATAAATATGTGTGGTGAGTTAAATGTGTCTTACATGACCTGCCAAAGCATCGCGATGGTAGCTGCTTTCGGCGACGCCGGTCTTCTTATCCACTCCAAGGCGGTCTAGGTACACCATCAGGCACAGAAATGTTCAAAACTGAGGCCACTACATGGGCCAAATAACCTGTGGCCGCGTTAGCCCACCGCACTTCGTTTTATTAACAAGAGGGCCTACCAGATGGTCTCTAACGCGACGACTTCATCAACGGCATCACAAAACCCAAAAAACCACGTGGAATTACTGCACTTTTCACGACAAATAGACAAAACCAAAGGCGGGCTTCCGTCCAATACGCCTCGTGGTTGGCACCTACATAAACTGAAGACTATAGATAAAAATATGCTCCATGCTTATGGAACGGCGCAGGAGGCGCCCTTTAGTGGTAGACCGCCGCTTCCCGATAACTAGCGCATTAGTACGTCGGAAAGCAAGCAGGTGGTGCGAATACGCCGCTTCCGAGGTACCAATGCCTAGTACCAGATGGCGCGAACACTGGATGTTAATAAAGTTTCGTCAAAAAGGAATACATTTATTATATTGCGAATAATGAAAACGAAAATTGAAAGTTTACTTTATATATTCAATGCCACCACGAAATATAATGAATTTCGTGCTAGAGGTCACTAGTTATTTATTTTACTTATTTTCTTTCTTTATAGGAAGATTTCGCGAGTATAAAGGACTTTTTAAACAGATAACAAGAGTTGCAGAGACAAATCGATTAGCTGAATATGGAAACACAATTAGTACGGGACCAGTCGTGTATTATGCCGCAGCAAATATCAACGGGCGGCTAGACTAATCACATTAGTGGATACCGGAGGTAATATTGGTAACGCACAGTACCTGAATATGAAGAAATACAGATGCATTTGTGTGTATATAACAGTTCATAACCCTCTATGTATGTTTGTTTACTCCGGCCTGGGTACTTTACTAAATTAGTTGAAGTCTGGTCTGTTTGCTTACATAACCTGCCAAAACACTATTCTGGTGTAATATTGTGAATATTTGCTTCGTTAGATCTAGTCCAGACTAATAAGAACGAACCCAGAACCTCTACAGTCAAAGTAATCAAAATCAAAATATTATTTATTCAAACTGCATCAAAAAGCTTCTTAGAATTGTCAACAGTCTGTCCGTTGGTAACAAATCTACCACAGGTTTGGGAACTTGATTCCGCTGTGAAGAAACCGGGAAGAAACTCAACGGTTACTCCTTTAAACATACCTTTTGTACGTTACAATGCGTTTAGCTTTCATGTGCAACTGGAAACAAGTCCATACATCTTATTAACATATTTCTTAAATCTATGTGGGGGCAGACTCAGAAGTGATTCGGGTATCTTATTGAAAATGCGTATGCTCAACCTTACAAATCATTTCTGAACCTTCTTCACTCTAAAATATGGTGTTACAAGTTTGTTTTCATTAACCGACTTCAAAAAAAGGAGGAGGTTATCAATTCGTCTGAATTTTTTTGTTATGTTTATTACCTCATATCTTCCGACTGGGTGGACTGATCTTGATATTTTTTTTATATATGAAAGGTGATGCTCGTCATAGGGTCCCATTTTTTAAAAACCAGTTCTGATGATGGCATCCATGAGAAAACCGGATGTTTTAAATTTGCATTGAGCACGTGCGCGACAAATGGACGAATATCTCAAGATCACGTCGACTGATTTCGATGAAACTCCTTTCATTCATCCTCTCTACATGCCCAAGCCATCTAAGCTTACCTTTCTCAATTTTAGTCACTACATCTTCTTTTATACCGCAACGTTCTCTTATCACACCATTTCTTACTCTGTCACTCAATTTTAATGTACTCATACTTCTCAAAACAAAAGTTTTGAGATCGAAGCGGAATATAGTCAGTAATAATTTCGTCAGAGAAGCTGTGTAGAATTAAATATCAAAATTTTTGTTATCATCCAAAATTGATCAAGCAATTTAGAAGCGGAAAACAGGCAGAAATAATATCGCATCGTATCTTTATGGCTCCATCATGTTAGCATGACAGAAGCATGAAGAGCCCAAGGTTGGAGCTTTACGCGTAAAGTTTTCCTCATAAGCTCACCGCAGGGCGCTCCCCTATCAATTGACGTTATCCCCCTCCCTACCCATCCCCGGAAGGCTTCACTAATGATGCCACTTGTTAGGGATCAACCTGGACCTTCGCTCGTGTCACTCAATGAATTCAAATACTAAATCCCGCCATATTAGTGTCATAGATAATAAATGACTGTAACCACAGACTATTGTAGAATCGATATATAGTTATTCTCGCTAAAACCCAAGAAACGCTGGACTGATTTGGTTAGTTTTGGTTTTTAAATATTTGTGGAAGTCCAGGAATGTTTAAAAGTGAATAAATCCGAAAAAAAGCTTGGAATATTGTAAAAACAACAATTTCCCTCATCCTTAGAAATTATACCTACCTGTCAAGTATTTGATGTTAAAATTAAAAGAATAGTTATGTTTTTTGACATTTAACATTGGCAACCAAGAATTTCTGATGGCAACTATAATATTTGGCATTGGCAGGAATCTGGGCTTAAAAGTCACGCTTTTTTATTACAAATTGTTTACTATCCGGTTAAATCTTGACCAAATTTTTTACTGAATTTTAAATATTAGGCAATTATGATTCAGATTTTTTATTTATGGGATTTCAAGCGGTGCAAAGTTTGGAGATTCAGCTTGTTAAACTATTTACACAGAAAGTAAGTTGACTCTTTTAATAAAAAGAGTGAATGTATATCATATAACTTACGAAACAAAAACAAACTTGTTGTAAATTCTAGTAGGCTGCATAAAATTAACAACTCATTTAAGGGTAACTGTATACGTTTCTATAATAAACTCCCACAAGACGTGTTAGAAATGTCAATTAATAAATTCAAAGTCTTTGTTAAGAGAAAGTTGATAGAAAAATCGTATTATAAGTTGCAAGAGTACTTAGACGATAGAAACGCGTGAGAGTGAGCGAATTGCTCTAATTTGAATTGAAATATATTAAACTAATATGATATTGTAATGATGATGATAACAAAAAAACAAAACACCCGACTGAGTTTGTTGTGGACTCTTCTCGGATCAGGGCGCGAAGGAACCCTCGTAACTTTAGATTTTAAGTCGTTCTGGAGTAGTCATCATCAGACGTACATTAGAATTAGAGTGTGGAAAAGAAAAGAAAAAAAAAAATTTGACGATTCAAAAGTGCTGTAAAATGCCTACTTGAATAAAGATATTTTGATTTGATTTGATTTGTAACATTTTAAACGTAAGATGGGAGCTTTCAATAGCTTCGTAAAGAATAGATGCAAAAAATCGTATTAACGTAAGTTAAAAATTTTTATTTCAACTTAAATGGATAAGTATTTTAACGATTATATACGAAGAGGTGAACTGATAGTAGGAATTAAAAGAAAAAGTATTGAATTATTGTTTGTATTCAACAAATAATCTCAGAAATAAAAATAAAATATATAACTTCGAATTGTAATGCATAAAAAAGTCAAAAATTATTTTTACGAATAGGTTTTTACATATTACATTCATTCTTAAGTTCTTTAGCGTTTCAGTAATAATTCAGTTTAAAATATGATTTTTCAGAGATGGGAAGTGTCAACTAACATTACGAAATGTAAAAGCCAAAACAAAAAATTAAAACCCATCGTGTGTGTTTATTAAACCACACTACAAGTGAAACTTTATTACATTTGCATACGATCGGAGTAAGAATATAAATGATACACGGTTAGCTTATACGAGGTACGGGCGTCGCCATATTGGCCTTAGCTTTTGTGTTGAACGCCTTTCTTTTAACTGCTTTAATAAAAGTAGTTCCATGTTGGAAAATGATTGAAACTTACTGTCAAATTGTTGAGTGGCTTGTGCTAGTAAGGAGGCGAAGACTCTGTCATCGAGTTGTGCCTTCTGCGGGCGGTCTTCGTCGCTGCTGCTGTACCGGTCCCCGGCCCACTCCAGGGAGCGTTGGCGCCTTACCGCCGGAGTGGCACCCCCCGGACCACCTGAGAGGCCGCTTAACGAGCCCGCCTTAGCACGACGACCCGCCCGCTCCATCGTCAATATATTTTACATCATTTTGCACATCTGAAACAAAAATAATACAAAATTATCACAAAGAAAAAAGGATGAAAGTCTCCTCTATTATGTTATTTCAAATCAATGCCTCTGTATACCATATTTCAGCCAAGTCTGATCAGCAAAACGATCGAATTATATAAGGTAAGTAGCAGCCTATTAACGTCCCATTGCTGGGCACAGGCCTCCTCAATCATTTGAAAGAGGGTTTTTAGAGCATAGACCCACCACGCTGCTCCTTCTATTGTTTCACTCTGAATTTGAGACACGACCAGAGAGAGATCTGGCGCAGGATTACGGCTAAATATTTTCTCTGGAACACGGGGATGGATCACACCGCCAACTTCTCAACTTCAGGCAAATATTGAGAAAATCTTAATAGAAAACTCAATATCCAATTTTTGAAGTGGAGCGACCTGGGACTAGAACCCAAGACACGTCTTTAGTCAATCATGCTAATCACTAGACCAATGAGGCAGAGATATGTATAATACAAGCTGTTACCGCGGTATCTCCAGCGCAGTTCCTGATCCAGTGAAAATATGGGGAAATGCGTAATTAGTTTCCGTCTAAAAAACAAAAGTATTCACTAGTAGATCGCGAATAGTTAAGAAGATAAAGGCACAAATAGATGGGCTGTTTGTGCCTTTTAAATGTATACATACATACATAGCATCACGCCTCATTCCCATAGGGGTAGGCAGAGACAACATCCTTCCACTTGCCACGATCCTTGCATATCTCCTTCGCTTCTTTCAATCTCATTAAACCTTTCATACAAGTTCGTCGGTTTAGAGTACTCTTGACCTGGCCGTTATTTAAAATGTCCTGGATTTGGTCCAGGAACGTTCGCCTCGGTCTTCCCCTTCCAACTTTCGCATTCACTCTTGACTCATAAATCCTTTTTGTCAGTCTCCTTTCATTCATTCTCTCTACATGCCCAAACCATCTAAGCATACCTTTTTCAATTTTAGTCACTACGTCTTCTTTTATACCACAACGTTCTCTTATCACACTATTTCTCACTCTGTCACTCAGTTTTAATCCACTCATGCTTCTCAACGCTTTCATCTCTACCGCATTTATTTTACTTTTATGATTCTTCTGCCATACCCAACTTTCACTACCATACATAAGTGTTGACACCAACACTCCAGCATGCACTGCATTAAATGTATTGTGTAATTAAAAACAATTTTTGTGTCTATCCTGATATTATAAAGCTGAAGATTTTGTTCACTTAAACCAGGTAATCTTAGAAACCACAGGAAAATTATTTCAGTGTTAGATCTAGCCCATTTATCATGGAAGACTAATTGGAGCACTTCACTAACAAAGAATGGAGGGGCTTGTTCCTTTTGAGAGCTACCTTTGCGTAAACGGTTAAAGTTTTGCAAAAAGCATGTACAACAAAATTGTTCCCCTTTAAAGGTTCTAAAAAAAAGTCCTGACAATCATTTGCCTATCTTTTATAGTTGGCGCACTACAACCTTTTTTATGTTATCCAAATTTGTTGCATCTCTGTCTCTCTTATTGTGTACAAACGGTGTTGAACTACTACTACTGTGTGAAAGACAAATGTGATATAGTCCTGTTTGCTGACGACACTTCGTTGCTGTTTAAAGTAGACAGAAATGTAGATAATTATGATGATGTAAATAGTACCCTGTCACAGGTCTCACGTTGGTTTTCTGTAAATAACTTGATATTGAACTCGGCAAAGACTAAGTGCGTTGAATTCGCGTTGCCAAATGCAAAAGAAGTCTGTAAAAATATCAAAATAAATAATAGTCCACTAAAGATAGTTAAATCTACAGTCTTCTTAGGAATAACGTTAGACTCAAGGCTTTAGTGGGGTGCCCATATTAAGAATCTGGCAAGCAAACTTCAGCTGCATTTGCTGTTAGGAAGGTGAGGCAATGCACTGATGTTGAAACTGCTCAAATTGTGTATTTAGCTTATTTTCATAGCATTATATGTTACGGCATACTGTTATGGGGGAAGGCGGCGGACATTGAAACTATCTTCATTTTGCAAAAAAGAGCAATACGTGCCATATATCAATTGGGATCTCGCGTTTCATTAAGAGAAAAATTCAAAGAAATATCTATTCTCACAGTACCGTCGCAGTATATATAGAATAACATTTTATACATCCGTGATAATATTCATTTATACAGCAAAAGGAGCGAAACACACAATTTTAATACAAGGAATAAACACAAACTTGTAATGCCATATTTTAGAGTGAAAAAGGTTCAGAAGTCATTTGTCGGGTTGAGCATACGCATATTTAATAAGATACCTGAATCACTTCTGGGTTTGCCTCCACATAGTTTTAAGAAGTATGTTAAAAATGTCCTAATAAAAAAGGCATATTATAATGTGGAAGATTATTTAAGCGACAAAGATGTTTGGACATGATTCCAGTTGCATATGAAAGCTAAACACATTGTAATCTACAAAAAAGCTGTAAATGTTTAAAGGAGTAACCGTTGAGTTTCTTGCCGGCTTCTTCTCAGCGGAATCAAATTTNAAATGTCTTAGAGGTATGTTTCTTATAAGACCAAATCAGTCCTGTAGACCACTTTTTAAGAAATATAATCTGCTAACATTATATTGTCTGTATATATATGAAGTGGCGATTTTTGTAAATAAGCATATGGCATATTTTGACAAATACGAAGATTTAGCGCAATATCACATTACAGAAAAGAAACGCGGGCATCTCTGTCTCCCCAGGTATCGTCTAACGCAAAGCTACAAGTCGCCAAATGCCATGTGTATAAAAATTCACAACAAAATTGTATCGTCGTTGAAGTTACCGGATAAACTCTCATTTAAAAAATGCCTCTTTCGATGGTTGTGTGATAAAGCATTTTACTCTATGTCCGAATTTTTTAGTGCTTAAAATTAAACGGATCGAAGCTTTAAAAACTTAATTTTTAATACCTACCCCATAATCTCAATACCTAATAATTATTATTAAATTGGACATATTATAAAAAAATTAATCTTAAATTTGACATACTCGTATAATCTAAAAACATATTGTAATCCATACAAATATTTGCACGCTGTAATTACAGTAGGATATGATGGATCAACTATAATTACTCCACCTATGTATGACCCATATTCGCAAATAAAGATTTCATTTCAACCTACAAAAAAGCTATGTTTAAAAGAGTAACCGTTGAGTTTCTTGCCGGCTTCTTCTCATCAACTTTCCGAACCGGTGGTAGATTTGTTACCAACGAACAGACTACTGACGATTCAAAAGTGCTTTTTGAGCCTACTTGATTGATGCGAAAGTTGGAAGAGGAAGACCGAGGCGAACGTTCCTGGACCAAATCCAGGACATTTTAAATAACGGCCAGGTCAAGAGTACTCTAAACCGACGAACTTGTATGAAAGATTTAATGAGATTGAAAGAAGCGAAGGAGATATGCAAGGATCGTGGCAAGTGGAAGGATGTTGTCTCTGCCCACCCCTATGGGAATAAGGCGTGATGCTATGTATGTATGTATGTTGAATAAAGAATATTTTGATTTGAATTTATTTGATTTGTGTTTATATAGAATAACGATAATAACGGCGTCGTGAGCGGAAAAAAACAGCTGTAATAAAGCGTCTACAAGTTATTTGGTTAGCGAGCTAACGCAAATAGATGTCGGTGCGGGCGTGCGTGTCGCGGCCCTAATCCACTGGATTGCGTCGCGACACCGCTCGTGCTCGGCCGTCTGTTAACAATCGGGCCGACATTATTTCTTATTGACTCAGAAACTAACGCCCTCACATATCTATTACTTGGTTCTTGACCTGAGTTGCTTATATTGTAATCGTCGTCGCTTCAACCGATGGACGTCGACATAGGTCTCATGTAATGATGTCCACAAGGCCCGATCTTGCGCCGCCTGGCTCCAGCGGCTACCGGCGACCCTCTTTATGTCATCGGTCCACCTTGTGGGGTCCACCCTACGCCTTCCGGCGCGGACTATGTGCCCCGCCAATTGCTACTTCAGGTTCGCGATTCGTAGGGCTATGTCGGTGACTTTGGTTCTGCTACGGGTCTCCTTATTTCTGATTTGATCGCGTAGAGAAACTTCGAGCATAACTCTCTCCATCGCACGCTGAGTGACTCTAAGCTTTCGTATGAAGCCCATAGTCAGCGACCGCGTTTCGGAACCATAGGTCATCACTGGCAACACGCACTGTGCGAAGAGCTTTGTCTTCAGACACTGAGGGCTATTGGACGAAAGATTCTGCCGTAGTTTCCTGAACGCTGCCCAACCGAGTTGGATTCGGCGGATAACCACTTTGTCGAAATTGGACCTATCTAGTTGGACTATGTGTCCCAGGCATGTGAATTCGTCTACAATTTCGAGAGCTGAGTTCTCAACGATGACTGGGGGTGGCGGTACATAGATATTAGACATAATTTTCATCTTATCATTTTCAGGCCCATCTGTTGAGAAACTCTGCTGAGGTCACCGAGCATTGTATTGAGATTTTCGAGAGTCTCTGTTTTGTAATAATGATGGTGAAAAAAGATGACCGAGTATTGTTAGGGAAAGATTCAGGATCTGACAAAACCCTCCGGACTTAGTGGACTGTATGGGGCTCCGGTCTTCGGTTCTTGATGTCTTCAAGGTTCGGTTGTTCAAGTTCAGTGCTTTTGTCTACAGTTTCTGCAGGTTCGAATGTCAGTTGTGCAGGGTTAGGGTTTTCGGAAGTCGTTTCTTCGTAGACAGTGTTTAGATATTCGGTTCTGCAGAGTTTTGAGTTTTTCAGTGTTCACAAGTGGCGCTTAGTTGTGGGATCTATTTCGATCGGGAGCCTAAGACGAAATGTGCTTGCATACTTTGGAAGAGCCCTTCAATTATTTTCCCACTCGGCACGTACATATGGCTTGACGAGTAGGAGAAAGGGCAATCGCGGATGCTGAGGTAGGATAGGGATTTTGTGGGCTTGAAAAGGCTTACCATTAATACAAAAGGTAGTACTTCGCTTCAACCGACACATACTGTTTCCACAAGGCACGATCTTGCACCGTTTGGCTCCAGCATTCCAGTACCTTCGGACCCCATCGTCCATTGGGCTACGTCTTTCTTTCTGCTAATTTATGATATGATCGCGTAGAGAAACACCAAGCATAGCTCTCTACATCGCCCGCTACGTAACTTTGAGCTTTCGAATAAGGCCCATAGTCAGCGACCATATTTCCAATCCGTAGGGCAACACACACTTTCGAAGACTTTAATTTTCAGGCACTGAGGGATATTGGATGAAAGATCTTAAGTAACTTCCTGACCCATACCTAATCCAGCAGGATTCGGTGGTTAACCTCCTTCTCCAAATTGGACCTACCTAGGTATGTGTACTCTTTCAACAATTTCGTGTGCTGAGTTGTTAACAATGACTGGGTTAAGCAAAACATGGATATAACACATAATAGTCGTCTTATCCATGTATACTTTTAAGCCCAAGTGGAGAAGCTCTGCTGAGTTTATCGAGCATAGCATTAAGATCTTCCAGAGTCTCCCAGATCTTCTGATGGGTTTAATTCTGACTGTTACATATTCTAAAGTAATCTAATATTAAATTTTGTAAATAATTTAGTTGTGAAAATTGCGTGTGCAGCGATTTTTAAAATTGCAGCACTCATTTCTCATTTCGTATTGACAAAATAAACAGAGGCGGTTTCATTAGAGATTCAGCAAAACACCGCAGACTTATAAAGAATCTGAATTGGCAGGGTCTGTAAATATTATATTTTATATATATATTTACCGGGAGACAAAAGTATACAAAGGCAGTCTTATAGCTTATTAAATATATACCATTACATTAGTCTTTTAGCATTTTGATTTTTTTTATTGTTGACAGATTAGCTCTTGACTCTGATTTAGCCTGATGATATGTAAAGATACAGTCTTAGATGGAAGCGCATTAATCTGGTAAGATGCAGTTTACCTTTTATGTTTATATATAAATATTAAAACCAAGAAGTAGTACTTAAAGTCATATTTTAAAGTAGCTTAAAAAAGGAGGAGGTTATCAATTTATCTGTATTTCTTTTTTGTTTGTTATCTCATAACTTTCGACTGAACCGATCTTGATGATGATAAGAATATGAACAACTTTAAAAATGCATACCCAATTACTTTTTAGAACGTGTTAAATCGTTTGGAGTAGTTTGTTTTGAAGGCGTTTCTTTTTTGTTAACATGTTTATATATGTCGGAGTGCAAGAGTCTGTGGATCGCTAGTCCGTGTGTAATAGTCTGTGGAACGCTGGCTCCATCTGCGTATCGTTGTGGGGACAGAGTCAATAAGTGGCAGTCCGGCGCGTCTCTCGGCAGTTGTCGAGTGGCACTCGACCGGAGTGGTCTACTGTTGGAACTGTCGCCTTCTTAGCTATTATTGTTAATGAGTTTGTCTAAATTAATTGAATTGAACATTATAACTCGAGTTTATATATAGTATTAATATAGTGTTTGAAAGAAAGAAAAAAAAAATCTTTATTCGGGACAATTATAAACTTATACTATATTAATATCTTATACAAATATATTTCATTAATGTATAGATATATAAATTAATGAAATATATATGTGCAGATGTTGTGCAACTTCCACACAGCCCCGAAAAGGCAGAACAGCTCGGTATTGCCGTGTGCCATAAACCTGACATACGGTACCGATTTTCAGCTGCAGCCCTATAGCCAGCTCTGACGTCACGGACAGATCATCAGCCGACTAACAAAACACTTAAATACTAATCTTAATAAAACGCTTAACTACTCTACTACTAACATTAAATTATTAGATAAAATTGTATGCGGTTCAATAGCCAAATATAAAATAAATATGTAATAAAATAATAAAAATAAAAATTACAAATAAAATGTTAATTATGGAAGGACAAATATCAATATACATATTAACATATTAAATCCGTGCATCTCTCTGGGGCCATTCCTGTCCTACCTAACCTACACATATCTGACAAGGGAAGCTACTCTAAAAGACCTGATAATTCTAATTGTTCTAAACTAAGTGAGGAATTGTGAATTTAATAGATATTGCTTATATTTAACTTTAAAACTATATACTGACACTAAGTTTGATTGCACCAACATTACCCACGAACGCCCAAAGTATAAAAAATTAATAACGATGTCGGCGGAGAACCCTACGACCCTGTCCTTTATGCGTCTCCTTTCTCTCTTATTCTCCGACATATATTTAAAATTTTTCTTAAGTACAAATTTTTCTCTATCCCTGTTTTACCCGATTAATTTATTTATTAAGCAACCACTAGCACAAGAGATTACTTGCAGCGATAAGAATACATTTGCATACTCCTAGATTTAGTAATTAAATCAAAGTTTTGTATTTCCCATGTATGTTTGTGTACAATAAAGTGTTTCTATATATCTTTTTTGATACATCTTCTTCACTTTCATATCCGTTTAGTTGTTAATTTAACAGACAGACACACGAATTTTGTATATATTCTCCGGGAATCTCTAAAACTTTTTAAGGCATCTTATCCGACGTTAATAGTGACTCTGACGGACCACTGAGTTTTAATATGAAGTAGATAGCCTGTTTACTATACTGTGTCACAGAGTTAATAAACTCACTTCCCTTAGACAGCCTGTGTCAGTTTTTGTTTAATATTTGCTCTCATTATACACAGTTAAAGCCAAAAGTTCTACCGTTGTAATTAATACGGTTTTTTATTTGTAAAGTACACTTTGTAGACTCGTTTATTAAAATGGGAAAAACAATCCTTTAGAAAGATTTATTTAAATATTATTCGTTTCACTATCCGGGCGTGTTTTTTTCCTAACGCAATAATCTTTTTTTTTGTTTAACGGAAATAACAGTAGATTGTCCCGTCCCCCGCATGGACGTTTTTGCGTCAATTGCCCCGTGGATCGAATGACACTAAAGAGGCTCTTGGGACTTAAATGCTTATGATAGACTATTTATGTTTGCTAATAGTTTTAATTAAACAGTGTTATCTTTTGTTGATTAAATTAAAATTCTGGTGTAACGTAATGTTGCGCTAAACTTTGAGATAGTGAAAAAAAGCGGTCTTGTATTTATAGGCGTATGTCTTATAAATTAAAACTTATCTCAGGGATTTTTATTGTTATTTACATCACTTTTATAATCAAAAATACAAATAAACACTAATAAATACTCACAGTTTATAAAATACCACAAAAAATTTAATGAACTTCGACGCGACACATGCGCTGTTAGTAACGGTCACTTTGTAACCGATTTATTTTTGCTTTGTCTATTGTCTAGTGTGATCTCTACGCATATTTTGTTATGGCAATTACCGAGAAGTGAAATAGATAATACACATTATGACTTAAAAAGAAAGAGATGCTTATTTTACGGATTGCCCGTCGAGAGAGTTGAGACAATATTATGGTATCATGTCAACACCTAGTTGACACCAGTATATACACATTTATTCAATGACTTGGTATGCACATTTATAGGCTCTGTTTCCCACTCTAATACATATGTACAGAAATTCAAATTCATTTGCCTTACGATAGTCGCACGTTTAAAAAGAACTTAGCGTACTGTATCCTATCCACATCAAGCCCTACCATTAGTATCATGAATAACGCATTGAGTGCAACTAAAATACATGTAACTCAAATAAAACATTACAAAGAGATCAGTTGCTATTGCGGTTCCCTGTCACGTATAAAATAAAAGCCAAGGAAAGGGAGGCGGGCACAAGAAAAATGAGCAGTACGCCACCGCCCTGCTGTATTAAAACTGCATCCGATATTTCCTTAAAAATAATCTTCTCCGAGCTATTAAGCTTTACTACGCTTCTATATTAATAGTATATTATGAATCTGTATTAATATTTTGATAGATGGGGAACAAGTAGAAGAGGTGGAAGAATTTGTATACTTGGGATCTAAATTTACAAAAGATGGAACATGTGAACGTGATATTGAAAAGAGAGTGAATGCAGGGAATATGGTAAATGGTGCCCTGCCTTTATGAATGGCCAGATGGTGTCTTAAATGGCCAGACTGGCTGTGCATGCTGGAGTGTAGGTGCCAACACTTATTCATGGTAGTGAAAGTTGGGTATGGCAGAGATGAGAGTGTTGAGAAGTATAAGTGGGTTGAAATTGAGTGACAAAATAAGAGTACGTTGTGGTATAAAAGAAGATGTAGTGACTAAAATTGAGAAAAATATGCTAAGATGGTTTGGGCACGTAAAGGGAATGAATGAAAGGAGACTAACGAAAAGGATTTATGAGTCAAAATTGAATGGGAAAGTTGTAAGGGGAAGACCAATGCGAACGTTCCTGGATCAAATTCAGGACATTTTAAATAAGGACCATATCAAGAGAAACTGCCTCATTAGTCTAAACTGCCTCATTGATCTAGTGGTTAGCAAGTTCGACTACAGACATGAGGTCCTGGTTTCGAGTCCCGGGTCGGGCCAATTCACAACTCGATATTGAGTTTTTTAATAAGATTTTCCTGAAGTTGGGAAGTTAGCGGTGTGCTCCAGCCCCGTGCCTCGGAGAGCACGTTAAGCCGTCNTGGCAGAGATGAGAGTGTTGAGAAGTATAAGTGGGTTGAAATTGAGTGACAAAATAAGAGTACGTTGTGGTATAAAAGAAGATGTAGTGACTAAAATTGAGAAAAATATGCTAAGATGGTTTGGGCACGTAAAGGGAATGAATGAAAGGAGACTAACGAAAAGGATTTATGAGTCAAAATTGAATGGGAAAGTTGTAAGGGGAAGACCAAGGCGAATGTTCCTAGACCAAATTCCAGGACATTTTAAATTAGGACCATATCAAGAGAAACTGCCTCATTAGTCTAAACTGCCTCATTGGTCTAGTGGTTAGCAAGTTCGACTACAGACATGAGGTCCTGGTTTCGAGTCCCGGGTCGGGCCAATACACAACTCGATATTGAGTTTTTTAATAAGATTTTCTCAATATTTGCCTGAAGGTGGGAAGTTAGCGGTGTGATCCACCCCCGTGCCTCGGAGAGCACGTTAAGCCGTCTGTCCTGCGCCTGATCTCTCTCCGATCATGTCGGCTTCCCGTCACATTGGACTATGAGAGTGAAGGAATAGAGTGCACTTGTGTACTATGATTGCCAATCAGCAGTGGAACAGCGTGGTGGGTCTATGCTCTAAAAACCTTCGCCCCTCGGAGTGAGGAGGCCTGTGCCCAGTAGTGGGACGTTAATTGGCAGCTACTTACTTTTACTTTTTTTACATATCAAGAGTACTCTAAATCGACGAACTTGTATGAAAGGTTTAATAAGAATAAAAGATGCTATATATGTATGAATCTGTAGCTGAAAGTAAGACTTCACCACTCGCGTGATAATTGTTGATAAAAAGGTAGATGGCAATGCTTTACTTTCGTCCCAAACACTTTTGAATGATCAAATATAGTTTTTTGCATAGTTTTACTTCAATAAACGACTGATGATGATGTTCTAGACTGTTTAGAATCTAAAGTTACGAGGGTTCCCTTTATTTCTCATCATCGTTACAATCGATATTCTCTATTTCTTCTTTTAGATTAGAGCAGTTCATTCGTTTCTAAATAGTGTTTCTAATTATAAAACGTTAACTCAATTAGTTTTCTTTTTATAAAAGATTTAGAGAGATCTTTGTAACTTCTTCAGGGAGATTGTTATTGAGACGTACGAGCGGGTCGTAATCGAAAAACCAGCTCTCATCGCCTGTAATAACACGATCAAGCAGCGTGGGATCGTTTTCTACTTGTTCCAAACAGTCTTCTGCGACTGTCATTAAATGCTGCTTTTGCTCCTCAGAAAGGTTCTTTGGAACCATATTAGCTCACAACTTTTTCATCCCAAAATCGTCGATTAAAATTTACTGACTGTTTCACGGTTCATACTCAGTTCCGAGGTCAACATTTGAACTGTTAAACACCGATCTTAACGGATTAATTTACGAACATGTTGCGTTTTATCGTGACGCATTGCTCTTGATTTCGTCTTTCCATTTTCGTGACGAGCACTACAAACACAACTCTACTCAACTTGACGCAGCAGGCGAACTAAATAAGCTAGAGCGATGTTACACATATCAATGGAGGAGGAAGGGATGCCGGAAAAAGAGAAAGGGAATTTCAAGGTCACAGATTTACCACAAGCGCGTTAATAAAATCAGTCTCATTACTTAATTGTCATACCTCGTATGCAGTTACTCTTGAATAAGTTTTAATTTTATAATAATAATAATAATAATAATTTATTTATTTCAGATATAAATCCATAAGTGTATTATAGTGTTAGTAACGAATGATTATCTTAAGTACTATGTTAGTGTGGTTATATTATCGCGGTGTCTATCCAATGTTTGATAATTGGGCTGTCAGTTTTATTAGCAATTGCCTGTAGGATGCTGTTGCCACTACCACGCACGCGCTGTAGAAGAGAGGCTGCTCTTTTCCGCATGATTGCGTGAAAACCGTCAGTCCTCGCCGCCACAAACATGCCACTAGCACTACAGTCTCGTGATAGTCCCATCAACATCCTAAAGGCATTGTTATACTGCACTCTAAAAACATTTAGTGCCCTCTTAGAATATCTCATCCACAGACCACTCGTGTAGAAGGTTTGACAAAATGCTTTAAAAAGTGTCACTTTAACTTCTTCTGTACACCGAGTGAATCTGCGAGCGAGCATATTACTACGCACGGCTAAGGCTCTGCGCTCCCTCTCAATATCCTCGTCGTCCCTGAGATTGCCAGTCAAAATATGACCTAAATATTTAAAATTATTTACTTTCTTAAGAGGGCTACCGTTTATAAACACAGAAGGTACATGACCTGGGCACTTCTTCCCTGCTTTAAAAAAAAAGCCTATTAATTTATGACCATTTTATTTTTATTTCCTAAGTAATATGAGGTACGTAAGTGTAATCCTTAATAAGAAAGACTGTTTTAGTCTGAATTGTAACAAGGAGTATATGTTTTACTTAACATCCTGTTACCCTAATTACAATCACCTGTAAGACGATATCAAGTATAACATGCTAATTGAAAATCGCTTAGATATCAATGGCAGGCCTATTTACAAATCCGTGTAGATCCATGTATCAATGTTAATGCGAGTTATGTTATTGGATATGTAATTACATTCGCCTCGTAAATTAATTAACCCCTAATTCTGTATTGGCGAATATCCATCTTAGCCAATATAGTAGAAATACAATTAGTGTTGACACAACGAGTGGTGCGAGTATTTGCTTTGCTAGCAGAGATTGTCTGACTGCTAGGAGGCTTCGGCCGTGGCTGATTACCATCCTACCAGTAAAGACATAGCCTCAAGCAAAGAGATTTGTGTTCCGGTACGATACTGTCCAGAAACCAAATGATTGCCCCTTAACAAATTAGCGCACTTCCATCTTAGCCTATATCATCACTTACCACCAGGTGTGATCACAGTCAAGCAATAAAAAAAAGAGTAGAAACTCGCACCTACTTATAAATATGAATAAAATTGGAGTGTTTGTTTCTTATATCGAATTAACACCTTTATAAATAACGTCATATGTTGAGGCATATGTCTGTTTTGTACTTGATAAGTTCAAAAACTACTAATAGAATTTTCATGCTATTTACACTAAAAGATAGAGTGATTCATGACGAAGGTTTGTATATATAATTTGTAATAGTTTTGCGTTAATTTGTTGAATTATAATTATTCCTAGATCCATATTATAAAACAAAGTATCTGTTTTCACCAAAAAATAGAGTGATTCTAGAGGAAGGTTTATGTGTATACTATGTAAAGATTTTGAGTAAAATGCTTTCAATATAAAAGTAAATGGTAGAAATATAATGATAAATGGAAACTCGGATCAAGGAAAATACGTAATTCCTTCGAGATAAAACAAAACAGTTTATGAAAGCATAATTTCTCTTTTGTAACTCTACAAAAAGTCTTTCATTACATATCTATCTCTTAAGAATAACTCACTATATATAGTTTATCTTGTAAGGAAATGTTCAGGTTAGCTTATATCTGAACCAGCTGATTGTGACTAAATTGATTATGACATTAATTATGATATTGATTTTGACAGTACTTTCACTAGATGGCAGACGACAGGAGGTAAAACTTCAGCTATACTTTACCGAACTAATATTACAGAGTTGTTGCAATCAGCGGTTAGTGGTAACATGGGGAAACCATTTTGAATTAAATCTAGTTGTTTAAATTAAATAAATAAAAACTTTAACACAAAAAGAACCGCCTTCAAATCAAACTGTCTTTATTGAATTTGAAGTAAACTAACAAATTTATCTCAGTATGTGTACACCTAAAAAACGTGTTGCTTATATGAGACGGCACCGTTCAAATAAAACAACTATACAAAGTTAAATTTACAATGATATCGTCACATCCGGGATCGAACCCGCAAAGTAATACTCGTACGTTACAGGTTAGTTATTTTGCCACACCGCTATCACCAGTCCTATATATGGTAACCACAACAACAACATAAAAAAGCACAAACACTAATACACAAAGTCACCCCCCCCCCCCCCCCCCCCGCCTTTACAGCCCACAACAGACTCAGTCGGGTGTTTGGTTTTTTGTTATCATCATCATTACAATATCATACTAGTTTAATATATTTCAATTCAAATTAGAGCAGTTCGTTCTCTCCACTAACAAAGACTTTGAATTTATTAATCGACATCTTTAGAACGTCTTGTGGGAGTTTATTATAGAAACGTATACAATTACCCTTAAATGAGTTGTTAATCTTATGCAGCCTACAAGAATTTATAACAAGTTTGTTTTAGTTTCGTAAGCTATATGATGTACATTCACTCTTTTTATTATTTTTTAATTTATTATATATATAGCTGACTTTACAGTCTCATTCAATACTCACAAAACAAATAACATGTACAGCATCTAAATAAGTTTTCACCATAAAAATTCAATTTTTGGTGAAAACTATATGATTTTTTTAGACAAAAGCTCTGATGATGAATATGGTGTATACACAGGTATTTTATGAAAGCAGTCCACCGTGTGTTGCAACCGGATTTTGATTGAGTTGAATGTTTGTTATTTCGGTTGGGGATTATAAACATCATATCTCATACACATGCAAACATGAAACACCAACTGAATTTTATCACTTTTATTTTATTTAATATAGTTATTCGAGCGCCTACCATTTTCCTGTAGCAAAGATATTTAAATGCGGAATTGCTATTTTTTGCGACAGGAGCGATCTATAATTTGTTGTTAATATCAATCTACGCTAATATTATAAAGAGGAAAGATTTGTATTTTTTATGTAACGAATAAACTCAAAAAGTACTGGACAGATTTTAATAATTCTTTTTTCATTAGAAAGCTACATTATCACTGAGTAACATAGGCTATATTTGGTACTAGATTACTATAGAAATCTTTAGAAATTCCTATTAAAACCAACCGAAGGTGTTAAAAAATTAGCCATAAAATGTCTTTCATCGCATACGCTGTGAAGTATATTATTGATAAGACAAAAAAATGTTAGACAATATTATAGAATATATCAATATATACAAAAAACTTTGCGAGACCGTATGTCTAACTATCGTAGTTAAGACACTATAACTACTTTTTTACATTTAACAAATCGTTAGAAATGCCGACTAAAATCAGACCGTGTTATCCATACCATTAATAAATAAATAATTTAATATTCAAGACTGTCTCAATACCTGATGATTACTTTTTGAATTATTGAAATTGGATATTCCATTCAATAGATTTCATGAATAAAAATACATGCCGGCGGCGGCCGTCACGCAGCTCATCGGGTAACTAACTCGACGAGAGAGGGGCAGTGCGGAAGAAGGGGGCGGTAGCTTTAATTATCATGCTTATAACTTCAATTATCTATGTCTACCCATGCGAAACCGGGACGGATCGCTAGTATGTAAATAAAGAATGTCCTACTATGCAATTATCTACACATTTTACCTACCTTTTCATTTGGAAATATGAAGCTATGTGCGTTGGTTGAGTGAGATAAATAAATGTTACACCAGTAAGGCACTACCACTTTTATTTTGAAGTCAGAAGGATTGTACTGAAGGTTTTGGAAGACAATCTGGTTGTTGGAATACAGGAGACACATAATTATTGAGTCGATAATTATATGGTGGTTGTGTCAGCTACCTGCGACAAGATATGTCCCACGTGGCAGCCCCTATGGGTCGAGGTACTTGAAAAATGGTGACGGCGCCTACGCGTTGTTACGTGTATATTTTTTTAACGCTGGGAAATCCTCGTGGATACCTGGAATAGTCGGGAGGATATACCAGATAATGCCGGACTCATACCGGCTAAAACCCAGCGGTGCTCCAACATCCCTCGGAGACGGGGTCACGAGAACGCGATTGACAGACATTCGCAACCCCGCCAGCGATGTGCCTGTTAGGCCCAACTCGGTCAATGATCAAAACTTACTCCGAAGGTGGATTGCCTGGAGCACCTGGCAAGACACCAATCACCTCACGGGACCTCTCTTTGTTTGGCAACGGACCCCGCTTCCGTTACCCAAAGATTACCACTAAGGAGTAAAACGGCGATCGTGGGCCTCTCGCCTCCTTCCCGGTCTTCTCCTGCGAACGGTTGAACTGGTCACGTTCGCCTCCCTCAACCGTTTCGCCTTCTCCTTCCGCGTCATGACATCCCCGCAGAAGCAGAGCGTAGCACAGCATGCTCTCTCGCTGCTCACCATCATTCTTATGATGAATAACCGCCACGAACGCGGCACGCTGAACAGTCCAGGCTAGGCACGCCTCAAGGGTGTGTTGGTTTAAAAATGTGCTTGAACCTGAGTGGTTGAATAAGGACTGTTTTATGAAAGATTGAAAATTTGAACATCTGTATATATATAAGAGATATCCAGGTCTATTGACTCATCACGATATCTTTGGAACCATAAGGCGTAGGGACTTTAAATTTGGTAGGTATATTCCTTTTGCCGAGTAGAGATCAGCTAAGAACGGATTTTACGAAATTCCACCCGCAAAGGGGGTTCGGGGGGTGTTAACTATTGACTCATATCTCTGGAAAACTAAGATAAAGAGACTTAAAATTTAGTAGGAATATTCCTTTTGCCGAGGAGAGGTCAGCTAAGATCAGGTTTACGAAATTCCACCCGCAAAGGCCAGTGCGGGTTTGTTTCTTTTTTGTAAAACAATTTGCCTAAGTTTGTGCAAATGCTATCAATTTTTTTATATATATAGGAGGATTGTGTATTAACAGTAAAAAGAAGCTTCTTAATGTATTTATTCAACTGTTATTTAAAAGAACAGCATCCCAATTGCTTATTAGTAACATGGAAATTTAATAAATTTTATGATTATAACAGATTTTCCTATTGGTTACTATTATTAATAATAAAATTATTTATTTAAAATACTAAGAATATCAGTAAAGACAAATATATTTGACAATATAAAACCTAAAATTCATTCTTTTTGTTTTGCTTTCTAGTAAATTTTATTAACTTTCGGGTTAAAATTGTTGGAGTAAACAACATAAACTTGAAGCCGGGACTTTTCCTATTATAGATACATAGAATCACGCCTCATTTCCATAGGGGTAGGCAGAGACCACGTCCTTCCACTTGCCACGATCGTTGTATATCTCCTTCGCTTCTTTCATTCTCATTAAACCTTTCATACAAGTTCGTCGGTTTCGAGTACTCTTGACCTGGCGTTTATTTTAAATGTCCTGGATTTGGTCCAGGAACGTTCGCCTTGGTCTTTCCCTTCCAACTTTCGCATTCACTCTTGACTCATAGATCCTTTTTGTCAGTTTCCTTTCACTCATTCTCTCTACATGCCCAAACCATCTAAGCATACCCTTCTCAATTTTAGTCACTACGTCTTCTTTTATACCACAACGTTCTCTTATCACACTATTTCTCACTCTGTCACTCAGTTTTAATCCACTCATGCTTCTCAACGCTCTCATCTCTACCGCATTTATTTTACTTTTGTGATTCTTCTGCCATACCCAACTTTCACTACCGTACATAAATGTTGGCACCAGCACTCCTGCATGCACAGCCAGTCTGGCCTTTTGACACTATTTACCATATTCCCTGCATTCACTCTCCTTTCAATATCACTTTCACATGTTCCATCTCTTGTAAGTTTAGATCCCAAGTATATAAATTCTTTCACCTCTTCCACTTGTTTCCCATCTATCAAAATATGCCATTCATCGTAGATTCATCTGTTTCAAAGAGCATAACTTTCGTTCATTAGCGGATGACGCAAGTATTACTTGATCATCAGCGTAGAGTAAACATTTGATGAGTAATTCATTAATTCTTAACCCATACATACTTTCTTGGCTAGTTACCTATTATAATATATACCGAAATATATAACTCACGTATGTGGAGCAATATTTGTGCAAACTCTACACCGAATATCGAGTGTGCATCGTAAATATCTCACTAATACCAACGTATGTACGTATTTATTATGATTTACGATCTCCAGTGGCACACATGATCAGACTGTTCGATCAACTGGATAATGCAGTAAATCTATCATGGGATTAACTGTTGAAATGTATACGAAATTCCTATAATAACATATTTAACTAAATGAGTTATAATTTCTCTTATGTCTATCTATATATAAAACAAAGTAGTGTTCGTTTCATTGTCCGTAAATACCTTCTTCCCATATCCCTTAGATTGTTCAACGGTGTGACGCCAAAGGGGGTCATGGTACTTAAATGTTCGTGAAAGACTATCAAATATTATGATTTTTATGTTTGTTAATAATTAAACTATACAATGTTATCTTTTGTTTATTAAATTAAAACTCTGGTGTAGCGTTATGCTGCGTTAAACTTTGTGATAGTGATAAAAGTCAGTCTTGTATTTATAGGCTTATTTTAAATTAAAACTTACCTCAAAGGTTTTCATTGTTATTCACATCACTTATATAATTAAAAACACAAATATTCCCTAATTAACGCTCACAGTTTATAAAATACCACAAAAAACTTAACAACCTTAGTCGAGACACACGCACTAGTAACAGTCACTTTGTAACTGATTTATTTTTTGTTTTTTCTATTGTCTGGCGTTATCTCTACACATATTGTGTTAAGACAGTTGCCGAGAAGCGAAATTTATAATACACATGATATAAAATGAAAGAGATGCTTATATTTCCGATTGCCCGAGTTGATGCAGAATTATCATATCATGTCAACATTAACACTGTGCAATGCTTCTCTATATAAAGTACTAGCTGCCCGGCCCAGCTTCGCACGGGTAGACATAAATAGGTACAGATATTTAAGTTATAATCATGATAATTAAAACGACCATGAATCACTAAATTAGAAAAAAATTGTATGCCTTAAAGCCTCTCAGTACACTACGTAAAGAAGACTCTCCAATATGACGAACTTTTACTAATCTCGTTTGGGAACTATTCTTAGATAGCTGCGACCCTCTTCTTCTAGGCATATTGCTTTAAGGATATTTATTTTAAATCAGAGAAATTAAGAATAAACTACTAACTAAGAATTACCTAATAATAAGAAATTATTCGAGTTCAAAGAGATAGTTCTGAAAAGAACTTTGACAAATATCATGAAAAAGAGTGATTCTTATATAAGTAGCTCTGAAAAGAACTTTTTAAGTGAAGCATAAAAATGTGTTAAAAAACCTCGAAATTAACAATGTCACTTGCGTCCAATGCGTAAGGTAACCTTGTTCATCTCGTAGTGATGCACCCCCTTCTCCCGCACTGCCCCTCTCTCGTCGAGTTAGTATTTTAATTTCATGATATCTTTTGAATGGAATATCCGATTTCAATAATTCAAAAAGTAATCATCAGGTATTGAGACAGTCTTGAATATTAAATTATTTATTTGGATAAAAATTTATAAATGGTATGGATAACACGGTCTGATTTTGATCGGCATTTCTATCAATTTGTTAAATTTAAAAAGTAGTTATAGTGACGTAACTATAATAGTTAGACATATGGTCTCGCAAAGTTTTTTGTAGATATTGATATATTCTATAATATTGTCTAACATTTTTTGTCCTATCATTAATACTCTTCACAGCGTATGCTATGAAAGACATTTCATGGCTAATTTTTTACGCCTTCTGTTGGTTTGAACAGGAATTTCTAAAGAGCTTTCCTCTTTATAGTATTAGTTTAGATAAGTGTAGATAATTTCTCACAGTTTCCTTTTAAATACATATACATTTTAATTGAAAATATGTACGTACGAGAACAAACGAGATACGCATAACGGTTGCTAATGTAATCCAGCTGGTATAATCTGATACTGTGTCCAGACGAGCGCGGACTCCACGCAAGTTAAATGGGTTGCATTTAATCCTACGCCACGCAGCTTTAGATCCACTTTTACAATCCATTTATAAAGATAATTAAGTTATTTCACCAATATAATACTATATACATGACATATTTCATGACACTTATCAGGTGTACAAAAAAAGCTCACTGCTTATGCCTCAGTGAACCCTCCCTAATTTATGTAATTTAACTGCATTTTTATTTCATTATATTATTGTTTATATCTTTTTTTCCTGTTTTGATTAAACTTTGATTATATTTCTACTTATTACATGTCAAAGCAAATGTCATGTTCACTTATAATTGATATACGTATAAGTAAATGTGTCCTAGTTTATGTTATTTTATATTTTGAATGTTATGTATGTATATTGTTAGTGTCGTTCAATAAATAAATAAATAATAAAATATACTCCATATTCTTATCTCATTGTGGTTATTATTAAAGCGTGTTTAAACAGAAGGTTTCCGCCGCGTCTTTCTACTTCTTAAACTCAAAAACTGATATATTAATGTTATTACAGTTTTCAGAAATACAAAGAATGATAGTTGACGAAGGTTTTAATAAAACATTTGTCAAGGTTCTGTGAAAATTTGTTGTAAATACAATTAAAATTGATGGTAATTTCGATGCAGAAGCTTGGGAGTTATCATCAAAAGCTCTGCCTGATCTCTTAAAGATATAACAGAACAATGTATGGTGGAATATTCCTCTTTTATATATCTACAAAAAGTCTTAGACAGTCTATAACTATGTACTGAAGATAAATCAAAATATTCTTTATTCAAGTAAGCTCTATAACACTTTTAAATCGTCAGTAGTCTGTGTTTATTGGTAACAAATCTACAACCGGTTCGAAAAGTTGATTTCGCTGAGAAGAAACCGGCAAGAAACTCAATGGTTACTCCTGTAAATATAGTTTTTGTAGGTTACAATCTGTTTAGCTTTCATGTGCAATTGGAATCAAGTCCAAACATCTTTGTTGCTTAAATAATCACCAACGTTTTAATATGCCTTTTATAATAGGACGTTGTTGTCATATTTCTTAAAAATGGCCACAAATACCACTTAAATACGTTAGTTTACAGTAAATATTTCTAAATCATAATAATTACCTATTACATCATTTCATTTCAATATATATTTTAGTAGATATCATAGTAATTCTTAAATACTAGATGCACGTAAATAACCTTTTCTATATTAGTCGTTGTTATATCACTTATAGTATCAATATAATAAAATACAATTAATTACAAAATCATGGTGTAATAAGCTTTACTAATCGAGAGGAGTCAGGATGGGTCGCTTGTATAAACTAATTTAATCCAGTGAGTCTAATCTGACATTGAGTCCACGCGGGCACGGTCTGGACTCAGCTAATTGGATTGTGTATAATCCTGTTCAGAGCTACTTTAAATTATATTACATTTATAAAGTGATAAAACATAAGTAAATAGTTGATTGCACAACACAAACTTAAATAAAACCCAACGAAATAACAGAAAGACTTATTAAAATACTGTGTGCCATTCACAGATTCAAAATTGATACCTTCAAATATTTTAGCGCCCTATAACTTTAGACTGTATTGTCACCATCCCCCGTAAAAACTTATCACTTTTTCATAATATCGCTTTTTCGTTTCATCACTTTTTCATTACATCGCATTTTCGTTTCATCGCTTTTTTTGTTTCATCATTTTTTCATTACATCCCATTTTCGTTTCATCGCTTTTTCATTTCAATGCCTTATCGTTTCATTGCTTTTTCTTTCATCGGTTTTTCGTTTCATCAGTTTTTCATTACATCGTATTATCGTTTCATCGCTTTTTCATTTCATCGCTTTATCGTTTTAGTGCTTTTTCGTTTCAACACTTCTTCGTTTCATTGCTTTTTTGTTTCATCACTTTTATCATTACATCGCTTTTTCATTTGATTGATTTTACGATTCATCGCTGTTTTTTATTTCATCACTTTTTCGTTCCATCGCTTCTTCCTTACGTCTCTTTTTCGTTTCATCACTTTTTTATTACAACGCTTTTTCTTTTGATTTATTTTTCGATTTATCAGTTTTTCGTTTCATAGCTTTTTTGTTTCATCACTTTTTCATTACATTGCTTTTTCGTTTCATCGCTTTTTTATTTCATCACTTTCTCGTTTCTTCACTTTTTCGTTTCATCGCTTTTTCAATACATCGCATTTTTGTTTCAGCATTTACGTTTCATCAACTTTCAACTCACAACGATACCCTTCTGACTTTCAAATAAGCTCCCTAACCCTAAAGTGGCCTGGTAGAAATCGCTAATAAGCGATAAGGTCGCCTATATGTACTTCTTGGTAAATTTTGTTTCATTTATTACTTGTATAATGTTTGTGGTGTACAATAAAGTATATTCTATTCTATTCAACGATACTAAAGAAGTTTTCATTCCAATAATTAAGAAACCAAAGCAGGCAAAGACGGTCTTTATAAATCTAGGATTACTCTAAATGGGACTCCCTTAAGAAGAGTAACCCAGTTTAAATACCTAGGACACTATGTTACGGAGGACCTTACGGATCAGATAGACATTGAGAGGGAAAGGAGAGCCTTATCAGTAAGGTGCCACATGTTAGCCCGCAGGTTCGCAAGGTGTAGCAAAGTGGCTAAAATAACATTATTTAAAGCGTATTGTCAAACCTTTTACATCGGGAGTCTGTGGGTAAACTACACTTTGAAGTCGCTAAACACATGGAGGATTCAATACAATAATGGATTCAGGATGCTGTTGGGTTTGCCGCGGTTTTGCTCAGCTTCAAGCATGTTTGCGTAGGAGAGAACGGATGACTTTTATGCCATCATAAGAAAGAGGACGTCATCCCTCCTGGCAAGACTGCGCTCGAGCTCCAACAGTATCCTGAAAATGCTAGCGGGAAAACTAGACTCGCCAATCCAGCAGAAATTTATATCTGTTTTGGTGCGGTGAGATAGTTTCTGTATATATTTAGTAAATAGTTAGATAGTTTTAAATTTAAATATGTGTATAATCCTTTGTTGTTATTTTTCTCACTAACGTAGTTTTAAGTAAAATTGTAATTAACAAATGGGTCTTTGTTGCACCTAATAAAGAAATATGATTATTATTATTATTGCTTAAGCAATCTTCGTGTCAGCAAACAAACTTTCAAAAGTTATTCATATATACATACTAATACATAACTGATACGCAAATATATAAGAATTAAAAATATATATGCTGTCCGGGATGATATTAATAGCTTGAAAACTAGAAAAAGTTGTCCAAGTTATTTCTTATGTGCGTGTTGATGTCACTGAACTCCTAAACGGCTGTGCCGATTTTGTTGAAATTTTTTGTAAGTCTACAGGTGGATTGGAGAATAGTTTAGATTAACATATAAATCCCAAATTTCTACGGTATCCGGTGATACGCGGTTATACCGACGGGAACAGCTTGTTAAGTATAAAATTTAATTTAACATTCCGGACACTTCCATTTTATTTCTCATCACAGTAAAAGAATAGGCTGCTACTTACCTTCCCTCAAATATTTTCAATTTTATTCCTTAGCGTATTAAAACAGACACAAAACCAATTCTGAAGCTTTACCTGTAGATTAAGAGGGTATCGTTTAATTTCACAGTCAGTGAATGCAATTTGTAAAAATATATTCGATTCCATTGTATATTATTTAAACGTCTGTGCATTTCCTTTGAGATCAACTTTGTTCACCGTAGAGTATATAGGATAGACAAAGCAAGTAATTGGCCAAAATATTGAAGAGATAGGCATGATCAATTATAACCCAGTTCAGATTAAAATAACGTCAAGGAATCTGTCAAGGTTTTTGTTAATAATTTAATACTAAACTCGGCAATGCGTTGAATTCGCTTTGCCAAATGTAAAAGAAGTCCACTAAAGATAGTTAAATCTACAGTCTTCTTAGGAATATAAAGACTCTGGCAAGCAAGCTTAGTTCAGCTACATTTGCTGTTAGGAAGGTGAGGCAATGCACTGATGTTGAAACTGCTAAAATGGTGTATTTAGCTTATTTTCATAGCATTATGTGTTACGGCATACTGTTATGGGGTAAGGCGGACATATTATCTTCATTTTGCAAAAAAGAGCAATACGTGCCATATATCAATTGGTATCTAGCGTTTCTTTAAGAGAAAAATTCAAAGAAATATCAATTCTCCCAGTACCGTCGCAGTATGTATTGAATAACATTTTATACATCCGTAATAATATTCATTTATACAGAAAAAGGAGCGAAACACACAATTTTAATAAAAGAAATAAACACAAACTTGTAACGCCATATTTTAGAGTGAAATAGGTTAGAAGGCATTTGTCGGGTTGAGCATACGCATATTTAATAAGATACCTGAATCACTTCCGGGTTTGCCTCCACATAGTTTTAAGAAGTATGTTAAAAATGTCCTATTACAAAAGGCATATTATAATGTGGAAGATGTAATGTGGAAGCGACAAAGATGTTTGGACATGATTCCAGTTGCACATGAAAGCTAAACACATTGTAACCTACAAAAAAGCTATGTTTAAAAGAGTAACCGTTGAGTTTCTTGCCGGCTTCTTCCCAGTGGAATCAACTTTCCGAACAGGTGGTACATTTGTTACAAACGGATAGACTACTGACGATTCAAAATAGCCTTTTGAGCCTAATTGAATAAAGAATATTTTGATTTTGTACAAATTATGAGTCATAAATGCTGACTGTAAATCGCTGTTTAAAAAAACTAACTACCTACCACGATTGCTGTTTTCGTTCTTATTTAGGGCATAGGACAGCTTTTATTATAATTTCTAATATATTCAGTAAATTGATTCGTGAGACACTTCTATGTTTCTAGGTCTATGGTCACCCTGTATTACGAGGCACGTCTTCCTGAACTTTGGAATTCCAATTGTGAAAAGTTCTCCAACAAGAGGCAATATTGACAGTCACTGTCAGAAACCCACTTAGCGACGGGTCATCTTTGTGTACCTACACAACTTTGCCAATAAACTTCGCTTCCACATATATTTCCTATACTATCCAATATCCACGACTTCATCCGTGTAGGATTAAACTTGCTCATAAACAAAATATTCTTTAAGTTTCATAATACACGTAGTGAGTATAAACATCGTGTATTAGGAAACTGAGGTCTTTGGTATGGTGAGGAATGAGCTGTGGTCAACGTTACCTACGTATGGGGTGAGCGGTAATCTGATTCAAGCATTGAAGTCTCTCTATGAGGGTTCTAGTGCCTGTGTCAGAATAAACGAAAGAGGTGTTCGATAGGGATGTGTTGCGTCACCATGGCTGTTCAATCTATTCATGGATAACTGTTCGTCAGATTTAAAAGAAAGAGTGCATGGGTTAAGAATGAATGAATTACTCATCAAATGTTTACTCTACGCTGATGATCAAGTAATACTTGCGTCATCCGCTAATGAGCTTCAGGAGATGCTAAATATTAGCTTTTAAAGGGAAAGGAATGAAAGTGAATGTAAACAAAACGAAAGTTATGCTCTTTGAAAGAGATGAATCTAATCCATTGAAGTCCAAGGATGGTTTTATGTCGCGAAAAGTTCAAATAATTGCAGTGAAAAACCCTAAAAACAGACCATTCCGTTTTCCATACATACATTTTCTATTTTAATTAAATAAACTCGATTTGACCTTTATTGCTATTCAATAAAGTACATTTTGAAAGAGATGAATCTATGATGAATGACAATATTTTGATAGATGGGGAATAAGTGGAAGAGGTGAAAGAATTTGTATACTTGGGATCTAAATTTACAAAAGATGGAAGATGTGAAAGTGATATTGAAAGGAGAGTGAATGCAGGGAAAATGGTAAATAGTGTCAAAGGGCCAGACTGGCTGTGTATGCAGGAGTGTTGGTGCCAACACTTATGTATGGTAGTGAAAGTTGGGTATGGCAGAAGAACCACATAAGTAAAATAAATGCAGTAGAGACGAAAGTGTTGAGAAGCATGAGTGGATTAAAATTGAGTGACAGAGTAAGGAATGGTGTGATAAGAGAACGTTGTGGTATAAAAGAAGATGTGGTATAAGATGGATAGATGGTTTGGGCACGTAGAGAGAATGAATGAAAGGAGACTGAATGAAGGGAATGAATGCGAAAGTTGAAAGGAGAAAACCAAGGCGAACATTCCTGGATCAAATCCAGCTTTTTAAATAAAGGCCAGGTCAAGAGTACTCTAAACCGACGAACTTGTATGAAAGGTTTAATGAGAATGAAAGAAGCGAAGGAGATATGCAAGGATCGTGGTAAGTGGAAGCACGATGTCTCTGCCTACCCCTATGGGAATGAGGCGTGGTACATATCTACAAAGATATGCTTAGATAAATATCTACAAAGTGACAATTACTAACGGTGTGTAAGTCGCGTTGAAGTTCATTGTTTTTTGGTGGCATTTTATAAAGTATGAGTTTATTTGTGTTTTTGATTATATAAATGATGTGAATAACAATGAAAACCTACAACTTAAGTTTTAATTTTTAAGATATGAGCCTATAAATACAAGACGGACTTTCTTCACTATTTCAAAGTTTAGCCCAACATGATGCTACACCAGAGTCTTTACTTAATTAAAAAAAGTTAACAATGTATAATTTAACTATTTGCAAACATAAAAATCATAACATTTGTTAGTCTTTCATGAACATTTAAGTTACAAAAGCCACTTTAGAGTTATTATCTAAATGATGATATAAACTCATTAAAAATTAGCAAGTAGCAGCTCATTAAAGTCCCACTGCTGGGCACAGACCTCACTTATAGGAGAAAGGATTCCACTATCACGACTATTTACATATTACTGGCAGATCACTTCCTCCATGTGAAACAGTGTTTTATATAGCATGTTTAATGATATAGGCTTACTATTATACAAATACGTAGAAATAATCTAATGAGATTATTGCAGTGAAACACTTATTGTCCTTTTTCAGGCTGTAGACTATCTGTGTACCAAATTTCATTTTAATCGATTCAGTAGTTTTGGCGAGAAAGCGCGACAGACAGACAGATCCCTTATACGCTTTCATTCACATTAAAAAGTAGGCTTTGTCCTTTCACAGGCTCTAGACTATCAAATACCTTTACAATCAAAAACTATTATTGTTTTTTTTTAAACACCTTTAATAAATATAAATTTTAACAAAAAAAGAAGCGCCTTCAAAACAAACTTACAAATACATTAATATGCTCTAAAAAACAAGAAAAAATTTCACGTTCTTTTATAGTGAGTCTGAAGTAAACTAACAAATTTGTCTCAATATGTGTACACCTAAAACGCGTTTCTCATATGGGATAACATCGTTTAAACGAAACAACTTTACAAAGTTAAATTTACATTAACATCGCCACACCCGGGATCGAACCCGAAACCCTTATACCACCGCTTCATACATAATTCACCTTTCAAATATTGCAATGCAGCAGCACCTTTCAAATATTACCGTAGGCGACTCAAATATCTGGATAACTTATAGAAGATTCTGCCGAGTACCGTTCATTTGCTCCTAACAATTGACAAGTTCCGTCACTTTGTCATGGATTCCATTATCAAAACCTTACCAAACTCTCACAAAACAACTCTTGAAGTATATCCTTTCTAATAAATAAAGAATCATTGAAATCGGTTGGCGTGATCTTGAGTTATTCGTCCATTTGTCGCGCACATGCTTACGCAAACTTAAGACTTATCCGGTTTTCTGATGGATGCCATCATCAGAACTGGTTTTATGACGATATTATGATATAATGGGACCCTATGATGAGCACCACCTTTCATTTAAAAAAAAATCATCAAGATCGGTCCACCCAGTCGGGAGATATGAGGTAACAAACAACAAAAAAAACCAGACGAATTGATAACCTCCACCTTTTTTGAAGTCGGTTTATAAAATAAATAGCATTTAGTTGAGTTATTTTATTACCGCCATCTATCCAACAACTGCGAAACTTTCATGCCATTTTGTGTTTCAACGCCATCTAGCGTCAAACGTTTGAACTACGTTGTAAAAGTTAACCTTTGCGAATACTAAACCGCGAAAATATACAAATAAATATAAGTAATTTTATACTAGCGGTCAGTTCCGCATGTATAGTAAAGCATATTATCCTGTTTAGGATGAAATGCTTAAGTAATGTACTTAAGATGATAAGTATTTATATTGTATCCATTGTTCGTGACTGCTTTCTGACGTGAATAAGTCTTACATCGCATAGGGAGGCAATTTAAAAAATTGAATGATAACAAAATCGAGGTCACGGTTCGATATTGTAGCTACATATCTGAAATTCAATTACACCACTGAAAAGCTGAAGGATAAAATAAATTATTACGCTAAGTAAAGACTAGCAAATCTCACGTGGCACAGGGGAAGCCCCGCCATTTCAAAGGTCATTCTGCTGCGTATCGAGATTTCATTTGTTATTACTTTCGATTCGATGAAGCTACGACATTCATTTAAGTATCAATCGTCAGCTCGTCTAAATTTACCTATTATGTATTAATGTAAAATGTGGCGAAGTTTTTTTGATTATGATGTACATAAATAATATTATATATAGAAAACATTTCCCGTTACGAGACGTATTCACATTAAGTATGGGAGTTATTGCTGTTTTTTCAATAACTGTGACTCTGACGTTATTATAGATCCAATAACTGATATTTTATCAAGTTATTTTTGAATATTCCTTCGATTATTACAGATATATATATTTTTTCTAATCATATTAAAGAATTAATAATTAATTGGAGATTCTTCTTAAAAATCTGGGCATCTGGGCCCTAAATCTACAGCTAGAACCCAAAGTCATTAATGATAACTTTTTATGAGTGACTAACTCACCAATATACACAAATATTGTATGAATATCGCAGAAAAGGAACAAAATAAATTGTTAAAGATCATAGTAATGTTCATGAAATGTTATTATTATATCTACTTATTAATTGAAGTTATTATAATACCCGCACACTTCATTGTGAGATATTGACAATAACGTAACAGCTCTCTTATGGATTTAAGTTATTTTCTTTACTTGTTATTAAAATAACAAATAACAGATACGCAATCGAATCGGACTTGACATTTATAAGGTTGACAGCTGACATAACACCAAACAAATAGCCGTGTCCATAATACAGCCACACCACATTTTTTAGAAGAACGATTGGGTAGAGCTATCCTTAATAGATATATAGAAGAAGAAGCTTTACCGGACTTTTTATAGATTTTTAAAAGCACCATATCCCAACAGGCAGAAGATTAGGTAAATAGCACCGCATTATCGTCATAGGCCTCTTCACGTTCTTCGTTTAGAGTGTGGCGATCTTGTTAATTTCTGCACCATACTCTGTATACAAAATATGTAGCTAATCTATAAGTCGTCGCGTCACACAGCTACTCTGTGCACATAGACGCCAACACAAAAAAACAACAACATCTCAAGTGGTCAGCTTCGCTTACGTAGACTTTAAGACCAACCTTGTTACTACAACGTGTTTCAATTAACTCCCACGAGTTAGCTGCCAAAAGAGCATAAACCCACCACTGCAGGTTATCCACACATAACACAGACTTACTTCCGGGATATGTATATTTCTTCACGATGTTTTTTGTTAATTTTATTACAGACAGCCTTTGACGGTGGTCAAACCTGATGGTAAGTCATGATACAGCCTTGCTGGCGCAGCGGAATGAATTTAGAAAATCGTTTTTCTAATTTGTCTATGTCTGGACTGTTACGATGCTGTGTAGAAACCGTAAGAGGTATATAAATATATAGTAGCGCGCTGATCTGGTAAGAGGCAATCTATTTCTTATACTTGACGGTACGTTTTCGATGGTAGGAGTGTAACAAGCCACAGCCGAAGCCTCTCACCAATCCATATGCAGATAAAACTCTCCCGTGGTGTCGGATTGCCAACGAATTATGACAGTTAAGGAATGACTATGTCCCTAGCAGTAAATATAAATGGGCTGCTATTTGCCTACACTGAAAAGCACACAGATTGATTGGAAAGAACTATTAAGGGCTAATTTAACGGTGCTGATTGCCCACTGATTTCACCATTGTGGCTTTTGGAAAAGGGAAACAGCTACTGAATAAATTGGCATTCATAATTTCAGCACACACTCAACCCATGCATTTTGTAATAGCAGTGCAATACAAAATGCAGTCACAAGATTCGCTTCGAATCGGGCTCAATGGGCAACGCTATAATAATCTATTGTTGTCAAAGCGTGGCTTAGATATATGGCCGGCTAGTTCCTAGCTATAAATTGTCGATATAAGTTTCATATAACGATGTTACATCTATACATATAAATAAAATTGAAGTGTCTGTATGAAATAACATTACTAATTGTTTTAAACTTAAAAAACTTTTTCAAAATTAAAACGTGACGTTATGAGTGTAGTATGCCGACAAATGGATGTGGGTGCCGTGAAAAATAAAAGAATCAGACGTAGGGTAGACAGATTCTGCCCTTGACAGCTTGACACAACCGACCACAGCAGTATCGTCGTGACCACGATCCATGCAACTGGGTCGAAATATCGGCAAAATTAAAAAATAAAAATCGCCATCGTGATATGTACCCGTTCAAATAGTCAAAATAACACTAAAAATTTTGCTTAAATCAATTTCGTTGGATTAGACCGATATTAACAAAAGTCCCTGGCCGATACCTTATGGTTTTTGGGCAAATTATTGTAATAATTTTTCAACGAGATAGTGATATCTTCAGGAAATCTTGACGTTATCTATATAAATATGTCGGATTGCTATAGTCTGTAGAACGCTCGATATGTCCATCGGCGTGGGGCAGAGTCAATAGTGACCATCCGGCGCGTGTCTCTCCAGTTTTCGGGTGACGGTCCACCAGAGCTGTCGACTATTAAAACTGTCGCGTTCCTAGCAATTATTATTAATGAGTTTGTGTAAATTGTAATCGGGAATATTAAGTGATGGGACATTATAATCTGAGTTAAATAATAAAGTACATTGATTGCACCAGCGCACACAGTATGGGAAATTGAATTATGGATGCCATTAATGACGATGTCGGCGGAAATCCCCACGCCCCTATGCTTTATGCTCCTTCTCTCTTATTCTCCGATATATATATGTCGGTGTGCAAGAGTCTGTGGATCGCTGGTCCGTGTGTAATAGTCTGTGGAACGCTGGCGCCATCTGTTTATCGGCGTGGGGGCAGAGTTAATACGTGGCAATCCGGCGCGTCTCNTATGGGAAATTGAATTATGGATGCCATTAATGACGATGTCGGCGGAAATCCCCACGCCCCTATGCTTTATGCTCCTTCTCTCTTATTCTCCGATATATATATGTCGGTGTGCAAGAGATCGCTGGTCCGTGTGTAAAAGTCTGTGGAACGCTGGCGCCATCTGTGTATCGGCGTGGGGGCAGAGTCAATACGTGGCAGTCCGGCGTGTCTCTCGGCAGTACTCGAGTGGCGGTCGGCCGGAGTGGTCGACTATTGAAACTACTAGCTATTAGTGTTAATGAGTTTGTGTAAATTAATATCGGGAACATTAAGTGATTGAACTTTATAATCCGAGTTATTTAATAAAGTGTTTGATTGCACCAATATTACCCACGAACGCCCACAAAATAATAAATTAAATAATGGATCCCATTAATGACGATGTCGGCGGAGAACCCTACGCCCCTGTGCTTTATGCTTCTCCGTTCTCTCTCATTCTCCGACATATATATATATATATATATATAATTAATTATTGTTTTTTAATTAAAAATTTATGAAAAATAGTATATTAAATTATTGAATGACGAGTGACAAATTAGAATAAAATTTATTTAGTTTATTTTTATGGATTATATGAATTACAGCGATAATTGTTGGATGTGTTAGAAATAACCTACAGCCTGGGAGTTATTATCGAAAAAACTGCCTAAACCCTTTCAGATATAACAAAACAATGCGTAAAAGGATTGATCTGTTTTGTAGGTCTACAAAATTGTATAAGTATTTTTAAAGAATAGCTCACTATATCCATTATATGCGAGGCCGTGCTAATAGAGCTTAGAAAGAAAACTTTAGTCATAATGTCACCGGAAAACGAGCTTTATGAAATAAAAATCTATAGAAGAGAGTTTCCAAATAACGAATAATCCAATTGAAATTGTTTATTATGTCAGCTTATATTTGCCTCGATTAGCACAAAAACAACATATTATATAATGAAATGAAACACCTGTTGCATTTTAATTAGTTAAAATAATTAAAATTATTCATCGAGAAGTGCCTGATCAATTTTAATGTGATCTAATTAATGATCACAAATTTAATTGGATTAAATGATACTGTCTTTCGTTTTATTATATTTTTAATATGTTACAACTTTATTATATACTGGCTTAACAAGGATATGATAACTTTTGACTCTCTGAGTTTGGCCTGATGGATTCGGTCGTCACTAATAACCACCTTTCCAGAAAAGAGATTTGTGTTCCAGTACGATGCTGTGTAGAAACCACTAAAGGTAAATTGCCTCATACCAGATTAGTTCGTTTCCATCTTAGACTGCATCATCACTTACCATCAGATGTGATCACAGTTAAGCGCTATACTGTACCCTAATATAGTATTACTATATGAAAAAAGACCTTTGAACCTTCTTAGTGAGCTTTCAATAGATGGAGCTTTAGAATCTATCGTACAATCATGTATCTACCTTGGAGCCTTTATCTGGAATCGAGGAGGAGGCTGCATGGAAGAAATAAAGAGACGAATGGCTATGAGCAGGTGTGCAATTGACAAGCTTAAAAGAAAATGGAGACACAGGAATATCACAAAAACTACAAAGATGGACGCCGCTGAAACAAGGACCGTCCGAGAAACCGAAACCGACAAATTGACGCTCTGGAGATGTGGTGTTGGAGGGAGATGCTCGGAATCTCATGGATCGAGTTCCGAACAAATGTCTCCATTATTGATGAGCTTGCCATCAAAGAGCGCCTATCTACCCAAGTGTGCAGTCAGATACTGAAATTCTTTGGGCATGTTAATCAGCATGGAAATGACTCCATAGAAGGTCTTGTCTTGGGAGATCCCCAATGCGATGGACGGATCAATACCTGAATGTTCTCGATTAATGACCAGCAGGTCTCCTAACAAACATGCTGGAACATGATAATCACGATCACACCGACAAGAGTGATGCAACTAAGAAGAAGAATAAAATAGTAATAGAACTAAGTTTAATAACGATTTACAATTATAACAACTTATCTATAGAAAGTGAACAAGAGAAATTCAAAATTAAAAGTGCATGCGTATATAGTACAGTTATTAGAAGTGAAACTTCTTTGACACAGTAATGTTTAAGTCTTGTTTATGTTTATACAAATCTAAAACTTTAGATATCCGAGACTTGGAGGGAGGGGAAAAGGAAGATAGGTTAGGATTTTAAGTGTCGAAAGTTAATACAAAATTGACTGAAAACTCAAGTCTTTTTTTGTCATTTGTAAAATGCCACATGTAATTTATAAATATTAAAACTACCTAATAATCAAAGGAATAAGCATTAAAACGCTGCACATCTTCGTGAAAATTTTTTAGCCTTATGCGCCTAAAGAAGTTTAACTTCAACAATAACTATTTACTCATTTAACAGACGACATAATGTTTATATATAAAGTATTACTTCTCTTTTGCATCGCCTGTCTAAACTCTCCCAACTTTATCTCCTTCCTTAAGGTTATTTGAAAGAAATTACTTCGGGGAAGGCACAGACCACGTCCTTCCATTTGCCACGATCCTTGCATATCTCCTTCGCTTCTTTAATTCTTATGAAACCTTTCATACAAGTTCGTCGGTTTAGAGTACTCTTGACCTGGCCTTTATTTAAAATGTCCTGGATTTGGTCCAGGAACGTAACGATAAAACCCTTATCTTCCTTCTTTATGTATTTTTAATAGTGGTGTGCTTCTATTGTAAATAAAACATTTGAACTTCTTGCAGGTTATTTCTCGGTACAACTTCTATTTAGTTTTTAAAGGCATCAAAATACATCGTTTACAGACCTGGGAGATGATTACAGAGTTGATTGGTCCTCAAACAGAACAATACCAGCAATCTTAGCGAACCGTTGGAGCGAACTACTAAACTTGGACAAGAAACAAACGGTTTCAGAACGGATTGTCTACCAGGAACAATAGATTTCCTTGTCCCACTTCGAGCATGTCTAAACAACTACATTATTACATTCATCTTCGTCCATCTGATTTACTAAGCTTTACTTTGCATATAATTATATTTGAAAGTCATTATTCAATTCCTCCTGTTGTATTAGATCACACTTGCCCTATAAACTAATAATATCTCTTTCTAATACTGGATGACACTTGATGTTAATATAATAATAATAATAGGCATTTGTTCACTATGTCAGGTTATAAAATGTATCCCGTACGATTGATAATTTTATAAAAAAAAATAATAATCTTACAAATTATGTTATCTTTAACCGACTTCAAAAAAGGAGGAGGTTATCAATCAATCGTCTGTATTTTTTTTTATGTTTGTTACCTCATATCTCCCGACTGGGTGGACCGATCTTGGTGATTTGTTTTTAAATGAAAGGTGGTGCTCGTCATAGGGTCCCATTTTTTTTTAAACCAGTTCTGATGATGGCATCCATGAGAAAACCGGATATGTCTTAAATTTGCGTCATGTGCGCGACAAATGGACGAATAACTCAAGATTACGCCAACCGATTTCGATGATTCTTTTTGTATTAGAAAGGATATACTTCAAGGGTTGTTTCATGATAGTTTGGTAAGGTTCTGAAGATGGCATCCATGACAAAGTGACGGAATTCTTCAATTCTCAGGAGCAAATCAACGATACTCGGCAGAATCTTCTATAAGCTATCCAGATATTTGAGTCGCCTACTGTAACTTCGGTATGGTCAAATGCTAGTCATAGTGAAATATGATCAATGGAACTCCTCAACGGCTTACAGTAAGACTGTGATTTTTGGCAAAATCTATAACTGTCTGTAATCAAATGCCAATGACCTTACGTTTATTGCTGCACATATTATAAATACATTAATATACTCTAAAAAGTAAGAAATAATTGCGTATTCTTTTATAGTGTTCTCCGTATTCGTATATTTGGAGTCGTTGTTATATTGTAAGTTTGTTTTGACGGCGGTTCTTTTTTTGTTAAAATTTAGATTTATTGTCCGTTTTATTTATCTCCTCCAAATTCTTACAGTTTGCTCTATCTCTGGCTTGGCGCATCCAGTCTGGACCTACTCTTTCCCCAAAGATATCTCTCTATCTTTTCTTTTGTCGCCCTCTTTTTCTTTTCTTGTCTCTGGTAATCCATTCTGTTACCTTCTTAGTCTATCTTGTGTCAATTAGTCTGCATACATATCCTGCCCATTTCCATTTTAATGCTCTGATATTTTTTATTGTCTTTTAATTTAGTTCTTTTTCGTTTCCTTTGACAAATACCCAGCTTCCTCTTCCTTTCTTAAAGGCCACATTTGGCAATCAATGTTAATATAGTTATTCTCTATAAAAAAATATTTTTTGACAACTATTTTAATCCGCCATCTATTGAAAGCTCATTTAAAAACTTTCTCTTTATGTAAAGTGTAAATTTAAAAAGCTCATGATGAATGGACTAGGATGGAACTGACAATATTTTTGTATTAATTGTTTTATATTAAATCATAAGTTTTTTTATATAATTCATAATAATATAAACACAATAAACATTTTAACCTCTTTTTTGACAAACGACATATCGATTTATGCCTGTTAATTTGTTACGAGTTCTTCCAAATCTGAAAGGGATTTATATAAAGGAAACTATTTTAGTTCCAACACTACATTGTGGGGAAATTATGGTACATTATTGCTGTTGTATTATAAACGGATGAAAAGCTATGAAAAGAAATACAATATTATTACGTTACTTTTTTAAATTAAGGTCTAATTTAATTTAAGATAAAGCACGATGTAGGATTGCTATCAATTATCTTACACTAAAAAACAATGAACACAGCTTGCAAAGTAGAAATAAATAAAAACTAAAGTAAGTAATAAAATAGAATATAATAACGACGCAGAATTGAGGTAACTTACACCTAAGGGAAGATTTAAAGTAGTCCTCAGAACTAGGAAAAAGATTATAATTGCTTCTAAATTGATTTAACAAAGAATGGGAATATAACTAGCTAAACGTGTAAAAGAATGGCAAATACAATGATTTGTCATTTAAGAATCGACTAATGGAAAGAAATACAGTAAAAATTATGCTTTGAAATGCTGGATAATATATATAATTGTCACTGAATTTCTAAAATAAAACCGTATCCAGCAATGTACGCTTTTTTTCGCTGAGTAATGCAGTTACGCACAAACCCCGACCAAAAAAGAAAATACATAAAAGATCAGTTGAACGGCCTTTTCGCTATTTAGCGAGACACCAGAGGATCAGTTTGCGTATTTCTACCTGGTGACTCGGATGAACCGAACTGAGGATTGACGAAAACGGGAGCTGACGGGCAAAAACGTGCCGCATAATATACCGCCTTCATGGGCTGTGAGAGGGAACATCTACTCCATTTCACTTTCTCTTTTAGGGGGACTACGATTTCGCAGAAGAAGGCACGAGGACGCCCAACTTGGAGGCGTTCGTCCAGCAGTTAGCAAGAAACATGTTACGTCATACCGATAACTTACCGCACACGCATCTCCACAGGGCGTGCCCTGCCTTGTCAGCAGTTATCACCAACATTAGATGTAATTACGGCGTTCACGAAGCGACGGCAGTGGCAGTACCAGATTTGACCAACACTTGGATTAATCTGGTCGGTTCCACCGGCGTTAGCTGGTGGGAACTAGCTCGTTAGAATAACGGGCAGAACTAAATACCGAGCATCGTCAATGCCCGAGAAAATTAGCCCGGGTAATGAGGCACTGCCTTGAAGCCAGTAACCCGCAACTGTTGGTTGTGAGGTACTTCTGATAAGAACATCTACCGCACTCTCCCACTCTCCTTCGCAGACCTCTTTTAGCGTAACTATGGTCTCGCAAAAGTAGTCCACACCCGTCCAACACCTATTGATAGTATCACGACTAAAATGCTCGAAGTAAATAATGATGAGAAACTAAGTTTAGGCTGTGTGGAACTGAACTCGGACTCGAACCTGTCAAAACTAAAGACAAGTTGCTGAAATCTACATTGTTACAGACGAAGCTTGTGAAATAAAACGTTGTTAAAAACATCCATAACATGAAATACATTGGTATCGTGAAAGGAACTATCATTGTGAAACATTACTCCAAAAAGATTTAGGTAAAGGAAGCTTATTTTTGGTGCGGCTGACAGTGCGATAGCGTAACGCCCATTACAGGCAAATTATGGCGCCATTATTGTCCGCGTGTGTCCCGCTCGCGCCTGTGAGTTACGCCTGACCCGGGTCAATGGATTTTATGTAAGAAATACCTTCTAACGACGACTGACGTGCACATTTATATGTTATACCTAGATTATTTGACTCGACAGACTTTGTTCTATCTTAATTTAGAATATTGACATTGGAATTGATGTAATTAATGACAGTTCACTGCGTATATATATTAGAAAACTATTAAAAATATTGACTCTTTTAAAAAAAAGAGTGAATGTTCATCATATAACTTATGAAACCAAAACAAACTTGTTATAAATTCTAGTAGGCTGCATAAGATTAACAACTCATTTAAGGGTAACTGTATACGTTTCTATAATAAACTACCACAAGACGTTCTAAAGATGTCAATTAATAAATTCAAAGTCTTTGTTAAAAGAAAGTTGATAGAAAAATCGAATTATAAGTTGCAAGATTACTTAGACGATAGAAACGCCTGGGAGTGACGAATTACTCCAATTTAATTAAAATATAGATTCTCGGATCAGGGCGTGAAGGAACCCTCGTAACTTTAGATAGTATGCCGTTCTTGAGTACCATCATCAGACGTATATTAGAATCAGAGTGTAGAAAAAAATATATAATTTGACGATTCAAAAGTGCTGTAATATGCCTACTTGAATAAAGATTTGCTAGTTACCACCCTACCAGCAAAACGTACCGCCAAACAAGGAGATTTGTGTTCCGGTACGGTGCTGTGTAGAAACCGTAAGAGGTATATCGCCTCTTAACTGATTAACGCGCTTCTATCTTAGACTGTATCATCACTTACCATCAGGTGAGATTACAGTCAAGCGCTAATCTGTCAGCAATAAAAAAAAAAGATATTTTTGATTTTGAATAAAAAATCACACAATTTGAAAAATTGTTGGTGTGCTCCACCTGATCTCTTTCCGCGAGTGTTAGATTGCCATCACATCGGGTTATGAGTCTCATCATAAGAATGTGGAATTGTGTACTATACCTGCGACAGTGTCTATAGTCTAAAAACCCTCTCTCCTATGAGGAAGGAGGCCTAAACCCAGGAGATGGACGTTAATGGACTGCGTTGTTGTCAATCCCTGACAATTTTGTCAAAATACATAACGTTACACTTGACTCCAACGATTTAAGGTAAGTTCTTTATCGGATAGACGCAAAATAAATGATATGTTCTTCTTATACAAACTTCTAAATAGAATAATATATAACTTGGACATATTGAGCAGAATACCTTTCAGAGTTCCCCTGAGTTCTCGAAATTTAGATTCACTGCTCGCCCATAGGTCCTACAATCATTTGGTCCAGAAGATCTTAAAACTTGACATTTTCTTCGAGGGAAGTATCAGCTGTACCTTCTTCCTTTATATGAGTTTCATTTTGTTTGTGTTGTTGTCGTAGTGTTTCGTATTAGTTTTTAGGTATTCGATGTAACTAGCTATAAGTATAATTATGTGTTGCTTAATAAGCCTTAGTTTAGTTTTAGTTGTAGTTCTAACACCATCTCACATTAACTAACAACTTTTATTCTCACCACTATTACTATAGCATTACTTCTCTTAAAACAACTACTTCACGAGACACAGCTCCAAAGACTCGTAATATTACATGATTTTTGGCATTTTTCAGTGTTGCCTCTATATTACTCAGTAACTCTCAACATTTCAGAGCTGTCAGTGACGATACAATCTGGGTTGGATGCACGTTAATCTTTTACGAGGCAATTTACCTGTTATGGTTTCTTCACATATATGTCGGAGAATAAGAGAGAAGGTGCCTAAAGCATAGGGGCGTAGAGTTCTCCGCCGACATCGTCATTAGTGGCATCCATAATTCCATCTCCACACTGTGGTCTTTAGTGGGTAATGTTAGTGCAATCAAAAACTTTATAAATTAACTTAGATTGTAATGTCCACTTAATGTTCCCGATAACAATTTGCACAAAAACATTAACAATAAAACGCGACAGTTTCAACAGCCGACCACACCGACGGGCGGTCACTCCAAAACTGGCGAGACGCGCGCCGGATAGTCACAATTGACTCTGTCCCACGCCGATAGATAGATGGCGCCAGTGTTCCACAGACTACTGCACTCCGACATATATATAGATAAATACTAGCTAGTCCCGCGTAGTTCATGACTCCGTGACTAAATAGGTAAATTCGTTATATATCGGATCGAATTGTTAACTGAAAACACACAAATTTCATCAAAATCGGTCTAACAGTTAAGTAGAAGTTCAACATAAACAAACAAAGATACATATTAAAGACAGTTATAATTATAAATTTATAGATCCAAAAATCGCAATTTTTCTTGTAAAGAGATTTAGGCGAGTAAACAAACAAACGGAAACGTCTGTAACACGATATTATGTTACAAACTATAGTGGAGTAAGTTAAGCCAAGTTTGACGAAGTTAAGCTATTAACGGTCCACTAAATCATCCGTGTCACGACTGGCTTCGCATACTTCCGAGGGAAATTATTTTAATTATAACATCAAGTGAACGTTTAAGACTTAGACTAACATATAAACTGTTAAATATTAGTCCTTACATATTATAAACTTGAGTCCTTCCCCGAGTTTGTTTGCGATAAATACAAAAACTGGATTGTCATCCGTTTTTCACCTATTTTAGGAAGTTTAGGAAAGTTCCTAGAGATAGAGAGAAGTTAGATTGAAATGTTGTGGGTAAATGTCAGAAAAAATACTGGGAGCTTTCATCATAAACGCTGCCTTCCCTTAGCAAATAACCAAAAAGATATATGTTAGGATAATGGCTGTTTAAAGCTCTACAAAATTGTGAATGATAGCATATGCATCTTCTACGGAGAATCTTACTATATCCAAAGACAGACAAAATATATATAGAAGACGCAGATAGTATGCGCTACTAAATAAACGAATCCGGGACGACACTCTTTCGTATAAGTTTTATATGTGTATTGTAATAAGTTATCTGAATTTTTCATTCGTGTATATATCTTCTATATACATAAAAGCAACTTATTTTTCTTTATATCGATAAACTTTAAAACTACTGGACCGATCGGCATGAAACCATGACCATTCGACGCGGAATTGATTATAGAAGGTTTTAGGCTATTCATTTTTTTTAATTCCATCAATCCCTAACCATTTTTTCATATTTATGTGGTTAGTCAATTGTTTCTGCTACGAAGCGCACAAAGACCAGCAAAATGTCTAACGTCACTTCAATGCTTATAAACGCGTTTCCACACACCCTTCCACACATCCACCCACGCATCCACCCACGCATCCACCCACGCATTCCCACGCATCCACCCACGCATCCACCCACGTACTCCCACGCATTTACCCACGCATCTACAAGGTTGTCTATGGCAACGGTTTTATTAATTCATTTCTAGGTTATGTAAATATAGCATTCATTTATTCTACTATCTTTTGTTTAAAAATTATTTATCTTTCATAGGTTATGTAAAGATGTCATTTATCTTTTGTTTCAAAACAAAAAAATTCTGTGTGTCATTTAATCAATTGTGTTTTGTTGAGTATTTATTTAATATAAAAACGAATCGCAAAATGTGTTGGTAAGCGCATAAACTCAGCAACGCCTGTGTCAATTTTGACAATTGTTTTTTTAATGTTCGTTGAAGTCCAAGGATAGATTTTACGGCGAGAAAAATTCGAATGATTGCAGAGGTAAATCCTAAAAACATCCCTTTTCTGTTTGCCATACAAACGTTTTCTAACTTAAATGTAGAGTCAATTTGAACTTTATTGCTATTCAATAAAGTTTATAATAAATTACAAATACTTACTGTTGTCTAAGCAAGAGTCAATTTGCACTTTCTTTCGCATAGTTCAAAATCAATTGAATTGTCACAAAATGTAATGCTATAGTATGCTATAGATCATTAGTACTGCTGACAGAACGAAGTCTGTCTGGTCTGCCAATATTTATACATAGAGAGAAAGAGAAAGCGAGATATGTATCTGTATGAATATATAACTCGGTTGGGCAGCGTTCGCGAAACTACGCCAGATATTATCGTCCGATATTCCTCAGTAACTGAAGACCAAAGCCTTCGAACAGTGCGTGTTGCCAGTGATGACCTACGGTTCGGAGACGTGGTCGCTGATTATGGGTCTCATGCGGAAGCTTAGAGAGAAATCAGAAATGAGGAGGTCCGTAGCTGAACCAAAATCACCGAATCGCGAACCTGAAGTGACAATGGGCGGGGCACATAGTCCGACGGACCGATGGACTTTGGGGGCCATAGGTGCTGGAGTGGCGACCCTGCACCGGACGGCGCAGTGTAGGCAGACCCCCCACAAGGTGGACCGATAACATAAATAGGGTCACCGGTAGCCACCGGAGCCAGGCGGCGCAAGACCGGGCCTTGTGGACGTTATTATTTGAGACCAATATCCAGCAGTTAGAGACTTATTTTCAAATGGTTGTACCAATTGGCGTGAACACTAGTTTTCTTGTTGAGTGTGGTTTACTGCAGAGTTAGTCGTTGACGAATATCGGAACTGCTCAGTCCTCAGTTTTAAGTTAATTGTGCTAGTACATTGAGCTTTTTATTTTTTGCTGGGAATTGCATTTGCGCACCCCTGCCACGAGGCAGAGAGTGTGAGACTCGCCGGCAAGGCCAAAATGCCCACTAAAACCCAGCGACACCCTCCTCATCTTGAATTGGTAGTGTCAGAGGCTCCCTTGCGCATTCACCCTGACACTCCCGGATGAAACCGACTGGGGATGTTCAAGGAGGAGACAAGAGGCGTTCGTAAAGACGCCTCCTGCCGCCCAGCCTCCCCCTTTGTAGTGGAGCAGCATCTGCTGCAGCTTCCCGTACTCGCTCCATTGCCTCCTTCAAAGAAATGACAGCTTCGCAGAAAGAGGCAACTGCATTCCATCCTATCTCACTATTAAGCATGGCGTCCACTATACTTGACAGTGGACACCAGAGGATGTCGCTGTGGTCTGCAAGCCGGACATTGTGCCACAGTGTGGGCCACCGTATCGACAGGCGCACTGCACTGATGGCAGATAGGAGACTCTTCACGTCGCGCTATCTGATGCAAGTACTTTCCAAAACATCCGTGTCCGGTCAGTACTTGCACCAGCCTAAAGGTAAGTAATCCGTGCCGCCTTCCTAGCCATTGTTCGAGGCGACGACGAACTGCCTCTACTGTGACCACACCCGCACTTGAAAACTCGAGATCCTCCTTCCAAGCTTGAATCAAGACCCTGTCGGCAAGGGCCCTGACTCTCCCTCGTCAATTTCAAGACGGTTACCTCCAGACATTACTTCAACCGTGCACTGGTAGGTTGCCGCCAGTGCTTTCGCCTGCAATTCCCACGGGGGATCCTCCGCCAAGAGGTTAGTACATTGAGCTGCTCTGCGATACAAAGCTAAGTGTATATAATATAAAAACCGTATCTGATTAATGTGTCATAATGATAATTGTGTTTTATATTTAATGTTAATGGATGTTGTTGATGCAATTTTATTTCTTTGTCAATAATAACTTGAATACAAAAAAGTAAACTACTGAGTTTCTCACCGGATTCTTCTCAATAAGTAAATACTTTCCGAACCGGTGGTACTCTTTATCAAATGTTGGAAAAGAATATAGATCTTGAAAATTTTACATTGATTATTTGACTGATTATATTATATATGTCAGAGGGCAGGTGTCTATGGAACGCTGGCGCCATCTATTGGCGTGGGACAGAGTCAATAGTGGCAGTCCGGTGGGAGTCTCTCAGCAGTTTTTCGAGTGGCACTCGACCAGAGCGGTCGACGATTGCAATTGTCGCGTTCCTAGCTATTATTGTCAATGAGTTTGTGTAAATTGATATCGGAAACATTAAGTTATTGAACATTATCAAGTGTTTGATTGCATCAACATTACCCACGAACGCCCACAGTATGGAATATGGCATTAATGACGATGTCGGCGGAGAACTCTAGGCCCCTATGCTTTATGCGTTCCTTCTCTCTTATTCTCCGACATATATATTTATTCGGCCATTCCCGATATTACATTGCATTAAGTTATAAATAAAATACAATGTACCAACACCCCATGGATAAACTCTCGTTGGGAAATAAAACAGGTCACGTAATTTGAACTTCCAATAGCGTAGTTGTAAGAGTAAAGCGTGTCTCAAAGGTTACCTCATCAATCCGAACAATCGAAGTACCTTTAGGAAATCGCATTCAGTCAGCAGGTAAAAGTAAATTACAACTCGTTTCGATAACGAGATGTGCTGATTGACATAGAACCGCATGATTAAACTAATCAGTTTTACCTGTAATCAAGAATTAGACGAAAACTTCATCAAGAATTAGACCAATCCTTACGTGTTATAAAACCTCCACTGTCTACGTGTTTGCGATAAACTCTAAAACTACTGAACCGATTTTAATGCAGTATTCTCTAGTTAATAGCATATTTCCTAAGTTTTAACTTTGTAATCTGTAACGGTTTTGGGTAAATTGCTTAAAATATTAGGATAATTGTTAGAAGAGTTAGAAAAAATTCATGCCACATTAATCCTTTAGAAATATCACAATAGAAAGCAAGATGAGATATTCCTCTTTTATAGATCTACAAATAAGTTCATGATAGCATATATCTATCTCCTAAAAATAAGTCGCTATACTCATTCTATCATCTATAAAATGGTCACATACAATGTGGTATTTGGAAAGTATTTTAGACTGATGAAATATTACCCTTATCAACTTAAATACATTAGTTACCTAAGCATTTCAAGCACAACGTTATAATCTTTTACCCTATATACATCAAGTGAATCTACATACGAGTACATACATAGCATCACGCCTCATTCCCATAGGGGTAGGTAGAGATCACATCCTTCCACTTGCCACTATCCTTGGATATATCCTCCGTTTATTCCATTCTCATTAAACCTTTCATACAAGGTCCTCGGTTTAGAGTATTCTTGACCTGGCCCTTATTAAAATGTCCTGGATTTGGTCCAGGAACGTTCGCCTTGGTCTTCCTCTTCCAAATTTCCATTAACTCTTGACTCATCCTTTTTGTCAGTCTCCTTTTATTCATTGTCTTTAAGCGCCTAAACCATCTAAGCATACCTTTCTCAAGTTTAATCGCTACATCTTCTTTTATACCACAACGTTCTCTTATCACACTATTTCTTACTCTGTCACTCAGTTTTAATCCACTCATGCTTCTCAACGCTCTCATCTCTACCGCATTTATTTTACTTTTGTGATTCTTCTGCAATATCCAACGTTCACTACTGTACATAAGCGTTGGTATCAACACTCCTCCATGCACAGCCAGTCTGCCCCTTTGAGACATCTGGCTATTCATAAAAGCGTGCAGAGCACCATTTACCATATTCGTTGCATTCACTATCCTATCAATATCACTTTCAAATGTCCCATCTTTTGCAAATTTAGATCCCAAGCATACAAATTCTTTCACCTCTTCCACTTGTTCCCCATTTATCAAAATATTGTCATTTATCATAATACAAATAATAAATAAAAACGAATCGAAATACTTTAAATACTGTTTACATTAGACGACAAAACACGTAAGCATAACACACTGTACACGTGCAAGGCTGTGGTGGGTTGTTAGTTAAAATATATGAGACATTTCAAATCATATCACGTTAATATTAATGTAAGTTATATGAATATCCATTAAGAAAATATGTATCGTATTACAATGTTTGTTGAACCTGTAAGCATTATTCATACGTTCTTATCCTGTTTACATTCAGGGCTACCAACTTTATAGTTACAAAGATAATCTCTATTTAATACGATATATGTGAAATAGGACTGCCTCATTGGTCTAGTGGTTAGCATATTCAACTACAGATATTAGGTCCTGGCTTTGAGTCGCGGGTCATGCCAATTATAAAATGGATATTGAGTTTAAGAAGTTGGCGGTAGACTCCGTGCCTTGGAGATCACTTTAAGCCATTAGTCCTGTGCCTGATATCTCTCTAATCGTGTCAGATTCCATCGGACCAAGAGAGTGAGTGCACTTTTGTACTATACTTGCCAACCTGCAGTGGAGCAGCGTGGTGGCTCTATGGTCTAATAACCAGCTCTCCTATGAGCGAGGAGACTTGTACACAGCAGGGGGACTGTAATGGGCTGCTACTTATTTACTTTTTACATATATTTGTATATTTGTGTGGAGGAAATCGCTGGATTTTAGTGGGTGATTAGCTTTACCAGCGAATTCCACACTCCCGATAAAATTTTAGGTCCGAACTGGAGTCTAAAGGTCAGCGTAAAAAGTTCTAAGAGTTAAAGGAGATTGTAAATATTACGAATAAAGCTTTGAAAGAGAAAGAAATAAAAGTGAATGTAAACAAAACGAAAGTCATGCTTTTTGAACGAGATGAATCTATGATGAATGGCAATATTTTGATAGATGGGGAACAAGTGGAAGAGATGAAAGAATTTGTATACTTGGGTAAAATGATATTGAAAGGAGAGTAAATGCAGGGAATATGGTAAATAGTGCTCTGCACGCCTTTATGAATAGCAAGCAGGATGGTGTCTCAAAAGGCCAGACTGGCAATACATGCAGGAGTATTGGTGCCAACATTTATGTATAGTAGTGAAAGTTGAGTTTGGCGGAAGAATCACATAAGTAAAATAAATGCGGTAGAGATGAGAGCGTTGAGAAGTATGTGTAGATTAAAACTGAATGACAGAGTAAGAAATTGTGTGATAACAGAACGTTGTGGTATAAAAGAAGATGTAGTGACTAAAATCGAGAAAGATATGCTTAGATGGTTAGGGCATGTAGAGAATGAGTGAAGGGAGACTGACAAAAAGGATTTATGAGTCAAGAGTAAATGCGAAAGTTGGAAGAGGAAGACCAAGGCGAACTTTCATGGACCAAATCTAGGACATTTTAAATAACGGCCAGGTCAAAAGTACTCTAAACCGACGAACTTGAATGAAAGGTTTAATGAGAATGAAAGAAGCGAGGGAGATATGCAAGGATCGTGGCAAGTGGAAGGACGTGGTCTCTGCCTACCCCTATGGGAATGAGGCGTGATGTTATGTATGTATGTATAAAAAAGTTCTAAGTTGTATAGTTACGTATATTCTTTAACCCCATGATTTGGAGAGCATGTTAAGCCGTCTTCAGCGCCTGATCTCTCTCCGAGAATATCGGTGCCGCCTCATATCTCTATGAGAGTGCAAATAATTGAGAGTTCACGTGCAAATGGCTCTTAATGGTCACCGAGGCTGATATAGTTTTGGCGTATAAATATAATAAACTAATAGTTTTTTATATAAGCATGGATTGCGTTTCCCAACCCTATACATATCAAGCAATCCCTACTAGTGTAGTAGGGCGAAGGTCTTGTTATAAGAGGATTAAAAAGACTCGGCTTACTTCAACGAGAATAAGTAAGTGGTTGTATCTCAGTCGTGTAACTTATTTATTTTTCAGTGAACCATAACTGTTAATTTTAAAAAATATATATATGACTCACTCATTCAATCACTGACTCGTGTGACTGACTTGAAATACATCCTACATGTTCTTTTAAAAGGTTTTTATTAAATTAAGCTTTTGGTTCTTTAAATATAATTTTTGATATATTATTTCAATGTACTGATGATGATATTAAAAACGATGGTTAAGAGTCTAGTTTCGATGATTTCATCGCGCCCTTTTCTGAAAAAAGCTCACCACAAACTGGAAATTACCCCATTGGAATAAGTTTTATTTTACCCCATAGTAATAAGTTTTACTTTACCTCATTGGAACAGGTTTAACCTTACCCCATTGGAATAAGATTTACTTTACCCCATTGTAATAAGTTTTACTTTATACCATTGGAATAAGTTTAACTTTACCCCATTGTAATAAGTGTTACTTTACCCCATTGAAATAAGTTTAACTTTATGTTATTGTAATAAGTTTTAGTTTATCCCATTGGAATAAGTTTTAGTTTATCCCATTGTAATAAGTTTAACTTTATCCCATTGTAATAAGTGTTACTTTACCAAATTGAAATAAGTTTTACTTTACCCCATTGAAATAAGTTTTACTTTATCTCATTGAAATAAGGTTTTAAACCCGAAAAAAGAGTCACTCACTGACTCATCATGAGATCTCCAAAACTATTCACGCGATTAACTTAAAATTCAGTACATTTATTCTTTTATAGACGTTCTAGAACGAGTTTCATTACCTGCCCACGAGATCGGCAACTACTAGGGTGACACCGCGGTATTCAGTTAGTATTGTATAAAACTGTAGCCTCGAGTTGCCATACTTTTGTTATTGCTTATAAATCACCGTTGTTGATTCACTGCAAGGAAAATGTAAGAACAAATAAAGGTGAATAATGAAAGAAAGTTTGTTTTCCCAAGTGAAAATGTTTATTGGGACAAAAAAGAAATAAAAGCTACAAAAGCCGGTTGCAGCGGTAAACACAAATAAACTTTTAATTAGATTTTGCTCTTACAAACGTTATTAAAAACTATGGAAATCTACAGTAATCTGTTAACCTGTAGTGGAGCAGCGTGGTGTGCTTCTATGCTCTTAAAGTCCTATGAGCGAGGAGATCTGAGTCCAGCAGTGAGAAGTTAATGAGCTGAAACTTACGTTACCATATACAAGACTTAGACGGCATCACTGGCGCAATTTTACGAGTACTTTCTTAGTATGCAGAGGACAAATTCTAAAAATTTCATTTTCTAATTTGGATGAGTGTGGTCTCGTGGGAGGGTTCGGCCGTCCAACCTCATCAAGAGATGAGCTATTTGCACCTGTACTTTCTCAGAGAGAGACCAGCCGCTAAATATGGCTTAACACGCTCTCCGAGTCATTGGGTTTAAGTAATACAACTTAGAACTTTTTTTTCACGCTGGAAAATGCCTTTAGACTCCAGTTTTTACCTAAAATCTTGCAGGGAGTGTAGCACTCGTTGCCAAATCAGAATATCAACTAAAACCCAGCGATACCCTCACCACGTCCTTTGGTGTACCATAGGATCGGATGACGCAATCTACCTTGGTACTCCGGAAAATTCCTCTGAGAAACTTAAGAAGGAGGCAGAAGAAGAGAAAATCTAGGCTAGTAATCTACCTCCCAACGTCCTGCTCTAGAGTAAAAGAGAAAGTCCACAGTGTCCTCCCTCTGCCTCTCATTTGTCTCCTTCAGCTAAATAACAGTCTCAGAAACACCAACATCCTTCAAATAGGGATCAGAACTGAAGATCTTATTATTAATGTAGTCAAACGAGCTGATCACTACACCAATCAGGCAGTCAAGCGATATACAACATTGGACTAGAACTTTTTTTTGCAACAAAAAGGTTGAAAAAGGAAAAGGTTTTGGTTTTTGTAATTAGTCACTGTTTCATACATTTTTTAACAATTTAAAGAACAGGGGTTGCAAGTATTTTAAAACACTACTAAGGCCTTTACAGCACTTATGCATTTTCTAATTTGTCTGAGTCTTGACTGGTGGAAGGCTTCGGCCGTAGCTATACCACCTTACCAGGAAAGACGTACTCCTAAACAAGAGATTTGTGTTCCGGTACGATGCTGTGTAAAAACCATAAGATTTAAATTAACCCTTGCAAGACTAGCGCGATTCCATCTTAGATAATATCACTTACCATCAGGTAATGTTGCTCAATAGTTACAACGCCTTCATTTCAAGGATATAAAAAAGTAGCAGCCCATTAACGTCCCACTGCTGAGCACAGGCCTCCTAATTCCGAGGAGTGATGGTTTTTAGTACACAAGTGCACTCCCTATTCCTTCACTCTCATAGTCTAATGTGACGGGAATCCGACACGACCGGAAAGAGATCAGGCTCAGGACCGACGGCTTAATGTACTCTTCGAGGCACGGGGGTGGAGTACACCGCCAGCTTCCCAACTTCGGGCAAATATTGAGAACCTCAAGATTTTTGAATTGGCCCGACCCGGGATTCAGACCCAGGACCACATGTCTGTAGTCGAACACGCTAACCACTAGACCAATGAGGCAGTTGTACTTGAGTACGATTGTTTTTTTTTATGGTAAGGTTGTTGTAATAATAAGTGTTAGTGTATATTTTGAATGTCTTAAAGCAGTTCGCTAAAGTAATTTCCATCCTCCAACCCTCTATAATCAGCTGGAATATGTTAATATATAGTCGATACCTTAAAAAGCATTCTACGGTTTATTTTCTAAAGGTTTCCTGTTTGAAAATGGGTAGAAAACAAATAAAACGAAATCAACATTCACTTCGTAATCGGTAACGTTATTTATCAACATCACATGTTTCATATATATCCTAAAAAAATTTTTAATAAATTTTAATTTTGGAGTCATTAATATTCAGTGTCTGTACGTTTATTACATGTACGCCTGGAATTTCCTCAAATCAAATCAAAATATTCTTTATTCAAGTAGGCTGAAAAAGCGCTTTTGAATCTCCAGTAGTCTGTTCGTTGGTAAACCATCTACCACCGGTTCGGAAAGTTGATTCCGCTGAGAAGAAACCGGCAAGGAACTCAACGGGTACTCCTTTAAATATAGTTTTTGTACGTTACAATGTGTTTAGCTTTCGCTGTCGCTTAAATAATATTCAACATTATAATATTGCTTTAGTAATAGGGCGTTTTTAACATATTTCTTAAAACTATGTACAGGCAAACCCAGAAATAATTCGGGTATCTTATTAAAAATGCGTATGCTCAACCTTACAAATGATTTCTAAACCTTCTTCACTCTAAAATATGGCATTACAAAAAAATAGTTTTACAATGGGTTCCATCACATGTGAATATATCAGGCAACACCATTGTCGATCAGCTGGCTAGAGAGGGTACTGTAGAAGGAGTTGATGTCACCAATAATTTACCGATTGTCTATATTTGGTAAAAAGAAAATGTTACGACTTGTGGAGAGAATATTTTGATAAAAGATCATTAGAAAAGGGCATCTGGTATATGACCATACAAAATGAGCTAAGAACAACACCCTGGATACAAAACACCCACTTGAATCGCCCTGAATCCGTTACAGCCTTACGTCTTCGTTCCGGACCTGTTCCACTGAATAATTTCAGCTTCGTCAGCGAATACAGCGAGATTCAATGGGTTGGTGGACTTAACGTACTGCTGCAGGATCCATTGTCAAGGGAATTTAGAAAATTGATACATTTCTATGAGTATGGAGTACGCCTAAGAGGAACATAATCTTTGTGAAATTATGAGTACTCAACACGCGACATAATCACAAGCGCTTAAGCTCTTTAAAATAAGATTAAATAAAAAAAGTTTGTTTTTATTTCTTGTATTAAAATTGTGTGTTTCGCTCCTTTTTCTGTATAAATAAATGTTATCACGGATATATAAAATGTTATTCAATATATATTGCGACTGTGAGAATTGATATTTCTTTCTCTCAGTACCGTCACTTTGTGCTAAAATTTTGTTAATCAATTGATTACGGGTTACAGGGTCGCCGCTTCTACGTTTCCGTGAATGAAGCGAGCTCGCAACTCCGCCTAATCCGTGCGGGGGTTCCCCAGGGTAATCGCCAACCTTGTATACGGTATACACCGATGATATCCCCACCCTCCGCCACCATCTTCAAAGCGAGTTGGAAACGGATGTGCTGTTGTCGCTGTATGCCGATGACAGCGCATAAATCGCATCATCATACTCCAAACAACACGCCGTCACTAAATTACAACGTTTGCTGGATCTGCTGCCGGATTGGCTGGACAGATGGAAGATGTCAGTCAATGATGGCAAGACGTCGGCTATCATGTTCGGCCGTCATAAGCCGCGGTGTCAGCTGAACATCAGGGGGCAGGACATGAAGTGGCAGACCTCAGTACGGTACTTGGGGTGCCGCATCGACCGCGGGCTGCGCTTGGCGGACACAGTAACACACGCCGTGGGTCAGGCGGCGGCGGCTCGGTCGTTGTTGCGTCCANAGCTGTATCTAACGAGGCACCACACTCGTAACAGCTGGCCGACGGCTCACAGCCAACAGTTTGATACAGGTATTTACCGAAGCAACCATGACTGGTAAGCACCTGTACCAACCTGTAGGAGAGCGATCCGTGCTCTCTGCCCAGCCACTTATCCAGATGAGGGCGGATCGCCTCTACTGTAGCCACGCCCGCCGCTGGGGACCCGAGATCCTCTTGCCACCTTTGGGTCAAAGCTCTGTCAGCTAGAACCCTGACCCTTCTTACTTCATCAGAGTCTGGTAATCCCCCTCTGGTTCTCACGGCTACTCTGCACTGATAAGCAGTCGTGAGAACTTCCGCCTTGAGCTCCCATGGGGGATCACCTGCCAGGACTGTGCTGCCGTCCAAGATACTGTACGGTACCCCCGTATAGCTCTAATCGCTATTACCCTCTGTGCCCGCCGTAACAGGGTTTTATTTGATGCGGTTAGGGCGTTGATCCATACGGGTGTTATTCAACTAGGCTGAAAAAGCACTTTTAAATCGTCAGTAGTCTGTTCGTTGGTAAAACATCTACCACCGGTTCGGAAAGTTGATTCCGCTGAGAAGAAACCGGCAAGAAACTCAACGGGTACTCCTTTAAACATAGTTTTTGTGCGTTACAATGTGTTTAGCTTTCGCTGTCGCTTAAATAATATTCAACATTATAATATTGCTTTTGTAATAGGGCGTTTTTGACATATTTCTTAAAACTATGTACAGGCAAACCCAGAAATAATTCGGGTATCTTATTAAAAATGCGTATGCTCAACCTTACAAATGATTTCTGAACCTTCTTCACTCTAAAATATGGCATTACAGGTTTGTTTTTATTTCTTGTATTAAAAGTGTGTGTTTCGCTCATTTTTCTGTATAAATAAATGTTATCACGGATATAGAAAATGTTATTCAATATATATTGCGACGGTACTGTGAGAATTGATATTTCTTTCTCTCAGTACCGTCACATTGTCCTAAAGTATTGTTAATAAATTAATTACGGGTTACAACGTGTTTGCTTTCCAGCATGATATATAAAGATGTACAGTAGATTAAGGTGAAAATGTAAAATAAATTTCTTGTAGAAAAACATTGTGCATTTTTAAATCTGTACTCTTTTTAAAACTGCACAGTAAAAATAAAGTACGTAATTAGATTTTACTCTCAGGCACTCGAACGATATCGGTCGCCTAATTGCTTAACTTTAAAATCCAAATCACTTTACGTAAATACTTATTAACTATATTAATAAGGTTAAGCGAATATTTTTAGAGATTCAAAAAACTCCAGAAACAGGAACAACCAACGTCGCTTCCTTGTGTTTAACCGTGATTAACTCAAAAACTACTAAACGGATTTTCATGTAGTATTCAGTAATAGATAGATTCATTAATAAACAAGGTTTATGTAAATAATTTATAATTTGTTCATGTAAATAGATTGAATAATAACAATAATTGTTAGAAGTGTCGGAAAAAAATCGCCTGAGAATTTTCATCGAAAACGCTGCCTAATCCCTTTGAGATATAAAATAATAATCTACGGTAGGATAATTCAACTTTTAAAGATCTACAAAAAAGTTTATAGTACCACATATCTATCTTTTAAGGATAGCTCGCAATATTCAATTTATTTTCTAAATACGGTAATTTAAAAGTTATAACAAACGGATGCGGTATCAACCTATATCTACTTAAATATTTTAGTTATTACGTATTATTGATATGTATTATTTATTATTGACAAAACCATTTAATTAAAACGGATCATACAAACAGATAAGAAGTATATACTAAAAACATCTTAACTAATATTGTAAATATGTATATTTACACACAAAAACTACTGGACTGGTTTAAAAGAAATCACCATTAGAAAGCTGCATTTTCACTGAGTGACATAAGCTTTATTACTTTCTCAAAAAGATACAGGGATCCCTAATAAAAATTATTTGATGTAGTCCAAAGGCGTCAAAAATTGTCACAAAAAATCTATCATCGATTGCGCTGCAAAAACTATTGATGATAGAACAAAAAAATGTTCTATAATATTATAGAACGTATTAATATCTACAAAAAAGTCTGCGATGTCATATGTCCAACTACTGTAGTTATGCCACTATAACTACTTCTTTAGATTTTAAAAGTTAATAAAATTGGTGACAATAATCAAACCATATTATTCATACCTCTGTATTAATCCTTATGCTATTTTTATATATTAAAGAACGTTTTAATACCTTTAAAATACCGTTTAAATTATTAAATTCGGATATTTCATTTAAAAGATATAGCGAATTTAAAAATGGTAGTATAGGGATGGCCATATTCATTTTGTTTGCAGTGTCATTTTAATCACACGTCATCATACAAAGACAGAAAAGACTTTATGTAATTCAGAATGACTGTTTTCATTCGTTAGCACAGATTTTCAGAAATATTCAGTATACAAATTTGTGTATCTGTCCCAAAGTAATTAAAAAACTAAGTGTTAGACTATAGATAGTTGAGTGGCAATACTGATAGCTCTGAAATGTTGAGAGTTATTGAGTAATATAGAGGTAACACTTAAAACTACCTCAAATCATGTTGTAATATAACGACTTGTTACGCAATACGAAGTAATTTTAACAAGCGGATCAATTGAGTGAGTTAGATGTTCGAGCTGTGTCTCGTGAAGTAGTTGTTTTAAGAGAAGTAATGTACACACATACATAGCATCACGCCTCTTTCCCATAGGGGTAGGTAGAGGCAACATCCTTCCACTTGCCACGATCCTTGCATATCTCCTTCGCTTCTTTCATTTTCATTAAACCTTTCATAAAAGTTCGTCGGTTTAGAGTAATCAGACGTATATAAGAAACAGAGTGTGGAAAAAAAAATATAATTTGACGATTCAAAAGTGCTGTAATATGCCTACTTGAACTGCCTCATTGGTCTAGTGGTTAGCATGTTCAACTACAGACATGAGATCCTGGGTTCGAGTCCCGGATCGGGGCAATTAGAAATCGATATTGAGTTTTCTATTAAGATTTTCTCAATATTTGCCCGAAGTTGGGAAGTTGGCGGTGTGATCCACCCCTGTGAGAGCACGTTAAACCGTCGGTCCTGCGAATGACCCCTCTCCGGTTGTGTCGGATTCCCGTCACATCGGACTATGAGAGTGAAGGAATAGAGTGCACTATGCCTGCCAATCCGCAGTGGAGCAGCGTGGTGGATCTATGCTCTTAAAACCCTCGCTCCTCGGAGTGAGGAGGCCCGTGCCCAGCAGTGGGACGTTAATGGGCTGCAACTTACTTTACTTACTTATGCCTCTTTGAATAAAGATATTTTTGATTCGATTTGATTTAATGTGAACTTTAATGTTAACATAAAAAATCTGTAGTATGTATTAGTCAAATTTCCACTGATTTTCCACTACGTGGAAACCTCGGAGCATTGCTAGTATGTAAGTATAACAAAATATATATCATTTTATTGTGTAAAGTTCGCATCACGTATTCACCTAAAGGCCTCACGTATACATAATAAATTGGGCAGTGGTACACACAAAGAGTGCCTGAAGTGTTTACCATAAAACCGTATACAAGCCCTTAAATCATAACACAATAAAATTTATAGCGAACGGAAGGTCCAGCCTCGAGCGCTGATAAATCAAACACATTTCTTCGTGTGACTGGAGCGAAAAATCTTTCCGGCAAATATACTCGTAACTGCCGCCATTTATCCTGCTTATTCTTAGATGAATACATATTACTTGGCAATTTTAAAACAGATGCCTTTCCCTGACTCCGTTTTGTACATTTTTTAACACGCTTATATATAATTTAACGATTCAAAAGTGCGGTACACCTACTTGAACTGTCTCATTGGTCTAGTGGTTAGCATGTTCGACTACAGACATGAGGTTCGAGTCTCAGGTCGGGCTAATTCAAAATCGATGTTGAGTTTTCTATAAAGATTTTCTCAATATTTGCCCGAAGTTGGGAAGTTGGTGGTGTGATCCACCCCCGTGCCTCAGAGAGCACCTTAAGCCGTCGGTCCTGCGCCTGACCCCTCTCGGGTCGTGTCGGATTCCCGTCACATTGGACTATGATTAGCTTCTATGTATTTTTTTACGGGGTAGTTTATTTATTATTTGGGAAAGAAACAATTATTTTATAACTTAAAAACTACATTACAACTAAATACACAAAAATCAGTGAAGTTTCCACTAATTCCTAACACATTAGAGTCACTTTCAGAGTGAAAGTGATATTGAAAGGAGAGTGAATGCAGGGAATAAGGTAAATGGTGCCCTGCGCGCCTTTATGAATAGCCAGATGGTGCCTCAAAGGGCCAGACTGGTGCATGCAGTAGTGTTGGTGCCAACACTTATGTATGGTAGTGAAAGTTGGGTATGGCAGAGATGAGAGCGTTGAGAAGTATAAGTGGGTTGAAATTGAGTGACAAAATAAGAGAACGTTGTGGTATAAAAGAAGATGTAGTAACTAAAATTGAGAAAGGTATGCTTAGATGGTTTGGGCACGTAGAGAGGATGAATGAAAGGAGACTGACAAAAAGGATTTATGACTCAAGAGTGAATGCGAAAGTTGGAAGGGGCAGACCAAGGATCATGGCAAGTGGAAGGATGTTGTCTCTGCCTACCCTTATGGGAATGAGACGTGATGCTATTTATGTATGTACAATAGAGTTATAATATACAAAGTATTTAAAAGGCAATTAAAAAGAATAACCAAATAGTTTAATACAAAAATAATAACAAAATAACTTTATATCAAACATTGATAAAGGCTATCCTTAAATACATTCATTTTATCGTGCATGATCGACATAATTACAATTTTCATTATAAATGTGACATGCTCGATAAATTAATGTATTTTTGGCATAGTTGGTCAAAGGTGGAGGTTCCAAAAACAGTAATTGGTACGGTTTGACTGTAATCGTATCTTAGCCCTATGCTTGCCCGAAATAATCATTTTGCATTGATTGCCCCGTGGGTCGAATGACGGTAAAGTGGCTTTTGGAACTTAAATGTTTATAAATCTCTCAATCCCATCTTCTCCTTCTACTGGACTATGCTGATGTTTGCTATCCCGATGCGATGGAAGAGCTGCGAATTTTGTGCATCTTCATTTTGTTTCATATTCGGATTGCGCAAATTTGACCATATCGCGGCCTTCCCACGTGAGTTGAGAGAGAGAGAGCAAACACTTTATTGCACACAAGATAAAAATAAAAACACATATAAACTTAGATACTTATTACTATAATAGAGCATGTAAAGGCGGTCTTATTGCTACGAGCAATGTCCAGATAACCTTATTATGAAAAGAAGCAGACTAAAATAAATAATAAGGCAGAACAGCGCCATAGAACTTATATAAGTTTGTTTTGAAGGCGGTTCCTCCCTTCTCATTACATGTCCAAACCGGGTTAACCTTCCACTCCTTAACTTCTCGCTCACTGGTGGCAGACTTAAAGAGTATTTATTATCTAACGCCAAATAAGTATTATTGTAGATTTTTATCTTTTTCACATTGCATCTTAATACCTCCTCTGAATATATTTATGGACCTCCGTATCTATGTATGCATGTATATAAATGTATGTTTAAGTCCATTTAAAAAAAAAAACACTTACATAGCTATATCTACATAGTATCTACACACCTCTCGATTAAATTCTCCCACTTATAGGGTTCTTGGAAGAGATCTCTCATTAGGGATAAGATGTCCTTTGTATACTAATTTTTATGTTTATTTTTAATTTATGAGTTAAGTGGTGCATAAATAAATAAATAAAGGTTACCAAATGTTATGATTTTTATATTTGCTAATAGTTAAACTATACAATTTTATTATTGGTTTATTAAATTAAGACTTTGGTGTAGCGTCATGTTGCACTAAACTTAGAGATAGTGATAAAAGTCCGTCTTGTATTTATAGGCTCATATCTGAGACATAAAATCTTAACTCAAGGGTTTTTATTGTTATTTACATCACTCATATAATCAAAAACACAAAAAATAACTAATAAACACTCACAGTTAATAAAATATCACAAAAGAACTTCACGACCTTCAACGCGGCGCACGCAACGTTAATAACGGTCACTTTGTAACTGATTATTTTTTTGGTTTTTGTATTATCTGGTGTTATGCCTACGCATATTTTTACCAGTTACCGAGAAGCGAAATATATAATATACATTATGACTTAAAATGAAAGAGATGCTTATATTTCAGATTGCTCAAGTTATGACAGAACTGTCGTAGTAGTTGACACGGACAATTTAAGGGATAAGCGAATAAAGTTTACATATTCCTTTCGTAGATTTGTAGGGACCAATATTTCCACGTGACGACACCAGCTGTTTCTTACTTTTGCAAATATCATAAATATTTTAGACGCCTTTTGTTTCACTAACTTGTTTAATTGGAAGCTTCGTAATCAATTAGGCTGGACTTTGAAACACATAGGCACAATCCTTTATAAATATTATTAAGAGACCTGGACAATTATCCAATTAATTTTGCGGTTATAATTAATAAGTATAACTAATATTTAGTTATCCTGTTTAGTTTTGATACAAAGCAAATTTGATAATTCGTTTGAATTGCGGGTTTCGTTGGAATATGTAACTAATGTTGACCGCTCGTTTACATATATTTAAAATTGAGAAATATTTAATGAAATCTGGTCTATTGGCGTAAATTAAAAAAAAATAGTAACGAGTAAATCGAAAATAGATAATTTAAACGAAAAAATTATTCATGAAATTGAATATTCTTTATTGAAGTAGGCTCAAATAGCACTTTTGAAACTACCACCGGTTCGGAAAGTTGAATCCGCTGAGAAGAAACCGGCAAGAAACTCAACGGTTACTCTTTTAAAGACAGTTTTGTATATCACAATGTGTAATATATTGCTTCTGTGAGCAACTGGAATCAAATCCAAACATTTCTATAAATAATCTTCAACATTATAATATGCCTTTTGTAAAAAGATGTTTTTGACGCTAACTTCTACTCACTACAAGTTTGTTTCTTTTTCTTGTATAAAAATTGTGTATTTTGCTCTTTTTGCTGTATAAGTGAATATTATTACGGATATATAAAATATTATTTAATATATACTGCGAAGGTTTGTAGCTATGACTTTTAAAGCCTTTGAAACCATGCAACCAGTGTACCTTAAATTGGGCGCATTATAATGGTAATAACGCAACAATCTCAATAGTCAAAACCCAATACATACATAGCATCGCGCCTCATTCCCTTCGGGGTAGGCAGAGACCACGTCCTTCCACTTGCCACGATCCTTGTATAGCTCTCATTAAACCTTTCATAAAAGTTCGTCGGTTTAGATCGGTCGGTCTCAATTTTAGTCACCACATCTTCTTTTATACCACAACGTTCTCTTATCACACTATTTCTTACTTTGTCACTCAGTTTTATCCACTCAAACTTCCCAACGCTCTCATGTTTACCGCATTTATATTACTTTCATGCTTCTTCTGCCATACCTAATTTTGACAACCATACATTAGTGCTGGCAACAACAATTAACCATGCACAGCCAGTCTGGCCCTTTGAGACACCATCTGGCTATTCATAAAGACGTGCAGAGCACCATTAATCATATTCCCTGCATTTACTCTCATTTCAATATCACTTTCACATGTTCCATCTCTTGTATTTGTAGATCTCAAGTATAAAAATTCTTTCACCTTTTCGATTTGATTCCTATCCATTAAAATATTGCCATTCATCATAAATTTATCTCTTTCAAAAAGCATAACTTTCATTTTGTTTACATTCACTTTCATTCGTTTTCTTTTTCAAAGCTTCATTCATAATATTTACCATCTCCTATAATTCATTAGCGGATGACGCAAGTATTACTTGATCATCAGCGTAAAGTAAACATTTGATGAGTAATTCATTCATTCTTAAGCTATACATACTTTTTTTAAATCTGTCAAACAGTAATCCATGAATAGGTTGAACAGCCATGGTAACGCAACTTTAAAAACTTAATCAATTGTCACTTTAAACTTAAAAATCTTTTTAGCAATGTCAAATGATACTCTCTAAGTATAGATTTCTCAATATTTCCACTAGAACAAGAATTACATAGGTAACACTACGAGGAACAACTAGCTTATTATAAAGCCATGATGTGATAGCATATTAGGTAATGCTGTGAAAACAAGTAAAAAATCTTAAAAATTACTGACTGACTGAGAGTGATTCCTGAGGAAGGTTCACGTTTATAATCTGTCACGATTTTATGTGAATTGGTTGAAATATAAAACTTTCATCTAGAAATTTCATATTTATTCTCTTATTGGTCAACAAAAAAGTCCAGGGTAGCACATATCTATATTTAAATGATAACTTACTATATCCATTTTGTCTTCTGCAATAATTGTCAGTTACAATGCGGTAATTAGAAGATTAAAGTAAGTACCAGCCAATTAACGTCCCACTGCTGGCCACAGGTCTACTCACTCCGAGGAGCGAGGGTTTTTAGAGCATAGACCCAGCACGCTGCTCCACTGCGGATTGGCAGGCATAGTATACAAGTGCACTCTCTATTCCTTCACTTTCATAGTCCGATGTGACGGGAATCCGACATGACCCGAGAGAGGTCAGCGCAGGACCGACGGCTTAACGTGCTCTCCGAGGCCCGGGGCACGGGGGTGGATCACACCGCCAACTTCCCAACTTCGGGCAAATGTTGAGAAAATCTTAATAGAAAACTCAATGTCCATTTTTGGATTGGCCCGACCCGGGACTCAAACCCAGGACCTCGTGTCTGTAGTCGAACATGCTAACCACTTGACCAATGAGACAGTTTTGGCAGATTGATTGCCTCATTGGTCTAGTGGTTAGGGCTGCCTAAAAACCCTCGCTCTTCGGAGTGAGGAGGCCTTTGCCCAGTAGTAGGACGTTAATGGGCTGCTACTTACTTACATACTAATTAGAAGATTATACAGATACATACAGTAGTAACTCATATCAATTTAAATACGTTATTTCACTTTTAAAACCAATTCGAAAGTTTCTGCGTCTGAAAAGCCTGAAGTAGAACTGATGGCTTAAATCTGTTAAATATCGTCTTAAATATAATAGCAGCTCAAAGAGTGTTCAAATAATTATGTTTAATGGTACAAATTAACCGTAAATAGCGGTTGATGCGATTTGTAAATGCTCAGTCCCGCTCATTTCAGCACAATTATATGATAATTGCAAGTATTCCCTTTTGTTTCATTTACACACTTCAAAACCCTGAGTTACGCCGCTTAAAATGTATTGTTGGATGAGGTTTTATAACTCACTAGCTGACCCGCGCTACTTCGTCTGCTTCACATAAAAGACAGAGGGTAGAAAGAAATATCATCACCATAAAAAGGGTTTTAACCAGATAGTTTTTGAGCAAAACATTATTTTTTTTCGCTGGTTAGAGGAGATGGAGGAGCTTTCACTGGAGAGCATAATTGGGGTAATGCTCGCCAGTGAAGTTGGGTGGAGGGCGGTTGCCTTCTTTTGTAGGACCGTCATCTTGCTGAAGGAGGTAAATGAGAAGCTAAGGAAGCAAGCGTCTGAAGCCCTCCTTCGCCTTCGGAGGAGGCTTGGTGGCAGAAGTTGGTGGTTTTCCATGAAGAGCATATTTGGGGTAATGCTCGCCAGTGAATTTGGATGAGGACGGTTGTTTTCTTTGGAAAGACCGTCATTTTGTTGAAGGAGGTAAATGAGATGCTAAGGGAGCAAGTGGCTGAAGCCCTCTCTCGCCGTCGGAGGAGTCTTGGTGGCAGAAGTCGTACTTATACACTTCATGCCTTGAGTGGTAGATCCTCATAGTAGGCACCATCCGAGTCACTAGAGTGGAATGCAATTAGGGAACCTCTAGTGATCTCACTCATGGATGGGGAAGGATCCACAGAGTTTTAGCGGGTATTTTGTTATCAGTGAGTCCCACACTCCCGATGGAATTAGTCTTTCATCGGGGTACGTAAAGGCATTTCCCAGCGCAAAAAAAAAATCGTTTGACCGGACAAACTTCGTACCATCTTATAATCAATTAATAAAAAAACATGAATGACAATTGGCAGAACAAAAACAATTCGTAATTAAAGTAACGCGACTTTTAAAGTACCAGAAAAGTACTAGAATCTTTAAATTCTGGTATCAAAACCAGGTCAATGTCGTGCGATGGTCTGAATCTTATTCTAGCGAATATAGACTAGAGTTCGGGGGAGGCAGGGGGGCTTGGGGTTGACTTCACCGACGCTCTTCAACGTATATATCGATGCATTGATAGAGGGACTCAGCAGCAGCCGTGTCGGATGTCACATTAACGGCGTGTGCCTCAACAATATTAGCTATGCCGATGACATGGTGCTGCTGAATGCCTCTGTATGTGGCTTATCGAAACATTTAAACATTTGCNTGAATCGTCAAATATTTTTTTTTCTTTTCTTTCCACACTAATTCTAATGTACGTCTGATGATGATACTCCAGAACGACTTAAAATCTAAAGTTACGAGGGTTCCTTCGCGCCCCGATCCGAGAAGACTTATTCTAGCGAATATAGACTAGAGTGCGGGGTGAGGCAGGGGGGTTGGGGTTGACTTCACCGACGCTCTTCAACCTATATATCAATGCATTGATAGAGGGACTCAGCAGCAGCCGTGTCGGATGTCACATTAACGGCGTGTGCCTTAACAATATTAGCTATGCCGATGACATGGTGCTGCTGAATGCCTCTGTATGTGGCTTATCGAAACATTTAAACATTTGCGAAAACTAGGCAAACAGTCATGGATTGATATATAACGTCAAAAAAGAAAGGAAAGGCACTGCTCGGGACCATACCATCTGTTAAACTTTATGGTACTCCATTAAACAGAGTGTTCCGATTTAAATACCTCGGCCATGTTGTATCCTCTGGTCTGAAAGACGATGCAGATGTAGAGAGAGAGCACAGGGCATTGTCTGTCAGAGCGAACATGATCGCCCGCAGGTTTGCTCGTTATGCTTTTCAGGTTAAATTGACTTTTTTCAAAGCTTATTGTACGTCTTTTTACACGAGCAGCCTGTGGATTGATTACACTCAAAAACAGTACAATTCTCTGCGTGTGCAGTACAATAATGCTTTCAGGATTCTGATGGGGCTGCCTCGCTTCTGCAGCGCTTCAGGTATGTTCACTGGGGCGGGTGTAGACTGTTTCTACACTACCATCCGCAAACGGTGTGCATCCCTGGTGCGCAGGGTTCGGGGCAGCACTAACAGTATTCTGAAGGCATTTGCTGACAGACTTGATTGCCGGTACTTGAACCACTGCTGTATGGTACATGTACTGACAAATCAAGGCTGTTACTAGGTAGAAAAATCACTTTTAAGTAGGTTAGTGTACTAATATTAGGCTAAGATTATGTGCTAACAGATATGATCCATTTGATTGAAATAAAAATTATTATTATTATTATTAACCCTAGATTCCCTCTAAAATCAGTCAAATAATATAGTTGCGATCAGAAATTGTTGGTTTTCAATGGGAAATGTCAAAAACTAAAAGTATTCTTTTAAATTTAACTTGATTTCTGAACGACGGTACAAACATCAAACGTTTGACATTCAATACCAATAAAAAAAGTTCAGATCTAAATTTAATTTGATTGATGTCTAAACGATGGAACGAACATCAGATGTTTGACAGGTAGGATTAGTGGCCGAAGCGAAGCGAAATTGTTGTTTGTATTATAATACAAGCATATTTTTCATGTTTACTCACTTTTGAAACCTTTCCTGTACTTCTACAAATAATTAAAAACCAAAATTAACCAAATCAGTCCTGCGGAGCTCGAGTTTCGAGTGAAGTAACCTTAAAACCTTTTAAATAAGCTTACAATAACCTTACGCAAAATAAATTAAATTAATTAATTAATACTGTATTAATGTCAAGTGTCAAAGTCATTAATGTCAATGTCAAGTTTGAACACGAACAAAAAAGTATTTATTAACGATGACATTTAAACAAGATATATATATATAGTAATGATAATGCCTTATTGGTCTAGTGGTTACTATGTTCGACTACATGTGGTCTTGGGCTCGAGTCCCGAGTCGGGCCAATTTAAAAATGGACATTGACTTTTCTATTTAAGATTTTCTCAATATTTTCCCGAACTTGGGTAGTTGGCGATGTACTCCACCCCGTGCTTCGGAGAGCACGTTAAGTCATTAATCCTGTCGGATTATGTCGGATTGCCATCACATCGGACTATGAGAGTCACAGAATAGAGAGTGCACTTGTGTACTATGCCTATCAATGGAAGCTACTTAACTTTTTATATATAAAAAATGAGTGTGAACTAAAAGTGAAAATTTAATCAAAATACAGTTTATATAAATAAATAAATAAAATATTCTAGGAGTTTCGTAACAAAAAGTATAAAGTTTTGCTAACCTTTTATAACCCAAGGACAGCGGTTTTCTTTCTAATATATTACAAAGAATAAATCCTCCTGGATGTCTGAAAAAGGCCACAATCCGTCGAATTCAGTGGGAACATATTTTGTACTAAGCGCACAAAAGAGACGTTAAAATGCTCTCAAATTGAAATGTGCATTTTATATAACCGTGAAATTTAAATTTTAAATTTAAAAGAAAATGCAGGTAGGCGACGAAGTGTTTCGTGAGAAAATGTGTTTCGCTGTCTTGCTTTATTCTCTTCGTCGTCGTTGTCTTCGCTTCAACCAATGGATGTCTACTGCTGGACATATGTGTCATGTAAAATTAGTAACGAGTATGATACTTTGTCCGGGACTTGTTGATGAGGCTGCAGCTGAAAATTGGCGGCTTGTGTCATATTTGTGGCACATGGCACAAGCCGAGCTGTTTTGCCTTTTCGGGGCTATGTGGGGTTTGCACGGCCATTAAACAAAGTTGTGCAATTATTATTTTTATTGTTTATTGTTTTAAGTGTATTTAACTCACAGTGCTCTGAATAAAGCTTTCTTTCTTTTCTTTTCTATTCATGTAATGATGTCCACAAGGCCCGATTTTGCGCCGCCTGCTGTTACCGGCGATCCTCTTGATGTCGTCGGTCCACCTTGAGGGAGGTCTCCCTGCACTGCGCCGCCCGGTACGGTGTCTTCACTCCAACACCTTCGGACCCCAACGTCCATCGGTCCGTCGGACTATGTGCCCCGCCCATTGCCACTTCAGGTTTGCGACGCGTAGGGCTATGTCGGTGACTTTGGTTCTCCTACGGATCTCCTCATTCCTGATTTCAACGCGTAAAGAAACTTCGAGCATAGCCCTCTTCATCGCTGAGCGACTCTGATGTTCTTTTAGTGACGTAGAATTATTACATACATACAAAGCATCACCCCTTATTTAGGGTTGGCAGAGACCTCGTCTTTCCACTTGCCACGATCCTTGCACATCTCCTCCGCTTCTTTCATTCTGATTAAACCTTTCATACAACTTCGTCGGTTAAGAGTACTTTTGACCTGGCCCTTGTTTAAAATGTTCTGGGTTTGGTCTAGGAACGTTCACCTTGGTCTTCCGCTTCCAACTTTCCCTTTCACTCTTGACACAAAAATTCTTTTAGTCAGTTTCCTTTCATTCATGCTCTCTACATGCCCAAACCATATAAGCATGCCTTTCTGAGTTTTAGTCACTACATCTTCCATTATACCACAACTTAATTAAGAAGAAGTGAGTTACAAATGTTGATAACGCAGCAAAGCAAATTGGAGACACTCAAAATAGTGCCGAAAGTACAATCTTTTAATATAGTTATGATGAAAGAGTATTTTTGTTGTTTTATATGTGTTCGCGCCATCTAGTACTGAGCCTTAGTACTCGGAAGCGGCGTATTCGCGCCATCTGCAAGCCTTCCGAGGTACTAATGCGCTTAGTATCGGAAAGCAGTACGTCTACCACTAGAGGGCGCCTCTTGCGCCGTTCCATAAGCATGGAGCAAAAATAGTTTATCTATAGTCTATCGAGTATCGGATATAGTATATCGAGCTGTCATCAATGAGGCGTTTGCGACTGGCGAAAAAGAAGCTCGCCTCGTGGGTTTTTGGTGTTTTTCCACGTGGTTTTAGTTTGTGATTGCGAGTGGTAAAGTCGTCGCGAAAAGGATCTTTAGTGGCCCCGATATCTTGATTTACGCGAAGTGCGGTAGGGCCACGTGGCCATTCAAGCCCAAGTGGGCTTCAGTTCTTGAACATTTCTTTGCCTGGTGGTGCATGGGACCGCCTTGGAGTGGATACCGAGTACGGCGTCGCCGACAGCAGCTCTGCGCGTCACCTTGCAGATCACCCACCAAAATACACACACAATATAAAAATACACCTGAAAGGGCCGTCGCCGCCCGAGGAGATCGGCGCCCGGGACTCCAGGTGGGCGCCGATTCACATCTGTTCGACCCCTAGGCGAAATTTCCCCCAGAGGTCGAGGTCAATTGATAGGGTCACGGCCGGCGTGATCAATATGTTAAAATTTTTGGCAATTTTTTTTGCTACATCATCAAAATTTGTAATTATTTATTCCTCACTCAATGCTTCTTTAAATTTTTTATTACGTTTCACAAATTTATTGCCTTTTTTGTTTGCATATCTATACATATTTTTAAGCTATAATATCGTTTGTGCTTGCAAGTTGTCATGAATAAATGAGTAAACAACTTGTTGCTTAGTTACGTAATCGATCTAATGATTAAATATGTAACTTTATTAAATATTATTTTAAACTTTATAATATAAATGATCTGATGATAAATTGTAAAGGCACAATGAGACGAAAGTATGGCATTGCCACTCGCTATTTATACTATATTTTCGAAAGCATCGATCGAAAGCTGACATTAAAGCTGTTATTACAGCACTATTGGCAGTATTATCTCTGAATAACCAATATTTATATATATTATCTCAAAAAACAAAAAATGCTATTAGAAACTAGTTTTATAAAATCTTTCATGTCCTCTTTAAATCTCCAATTATTGAATTGAATAAAATTATAAATGAAACTTTTAATAATAACTAACTGAATTAACCCACTTAATTTTGTACTTCCTAGACAATTCTTATGTCACATTGTAATTGAATTTGTCATAAAATTACTGCCTAATTTAATTTATTTACAATGAAATCCAAACTTGTATTTAAAAATTACGTTCCACTGGTAAAATTAGAGAATTCAATAGCATTTACTGGTAATATACAATTGTTCGTCCTGTTTTCCTTTATATTCGAAATACTTAAACTTGTACTTAGTGAAAATGAGCCATTATACGAATTAATTTTTATTCATCATGAAAACAAAAGAAATTATGTAATTAAAGGTATCTAAATAATAAGAAAGAACACGAACACCAAAAGAACCCCTTAGCACTTTTACATTGATCCTAAAAGTAAGTCCAAAGTAAGAAAAGGTGAAATACATTGTTAGAATTTCAATTGCACCAAGAATTTAGTACCTTATCTATATAATAAAAGAGATATCCAGATATCAAATCAAATATATTTTATTACAAGATCAAGTGTACAACTCATAAACTACCATACAATGGCGTGCAATATCTATAATAGGACAAAATAATATCATCAATTGACTCATCTGGAACCATAAGGCGTAGAGACTTGAAATTTGGTAGGAATATTCCTTTTGCCAAGAAGAAGTCAGCTAAGAATAGATTTTACGAAAATTTACCCGCAAGTGGAGTTACGGGGGTGTTAACTATTGACTCACGATATCTCAGGAATCACCTCCTGACTATAATAGAGCAACAAAAGAATTATCGAAATTGCTTCATCAGTGCACGTGTGATATCGTGACTTTTATATAAACAGATTGCAACAACATTTTTGTATATATTTTCTGATAAACCGGTTGTTGCTAGAGCTATCATCGATTATATATCGCTATTATGTGAACAAATGGAAGATCTGAAAGAATTGAAAGGAGAATGAATGCAAGTAATGTGAAAAATGGTGTTCTGCACGCCTTTATGAATAGCCAGATGGTGTCTCAAAGGGCCAAACTAGCTGTGCATGGAGGAGTGTTGGTGCCAACACTTATGTGTGGTAGTGAAAGTTGGGTATGGCAGAAGAAGCAAAAAAGTAAAATAAATGCAGTAAGGATGAGAGTATTGAAACTGAATGACAAAGTAGGAGATAATGTGATAAAAGAACGAAGGAAACGAACGAAAGAAGATGTAGTGACTAAAATTGAGAAAGGCATGCGTAGATGGTGTGAGCACGTAGAGAGAATGAATGAAAGGAGACTGACAAAAAGGATTTATAAGTCAAGAATGAATGGGAAAGTTGGAAGAGGAAGACCAAGGCAAACGTCCCTGGACCATATCCAGTGCATTTGAAATAAGGGCCAGATCAAGAGTATTTTGAACCGACAAACTTGTATGAAAGGTTTAATGAGAATGAATGAAGCGAAGAAGATATGCAATGTATACTGCTAAAATTTAACATTTAATTATCTTCAACTTTCCACCATTGACCACTAGTTCTATTAAACAACAGACCTAAAACAAAAGGTTTCGTATTCTAACAAGGCTTTGCAACGATACGCGATATCACAAAAGGGCCCGTACATATTGTGTCGGACAACTAAAATAACAAGGTAACACCTACGCTTATTTATTACACCAACAAATAGTAATTTCTATAGTTTGTAAACTAGTAGACGGCTCCTACGTATAACGAGACAACTTGCATTGTAAATGTGTTGATGTTTAATAATAAAGCTATTAAAACTGATGCATAAAACATAGCGTTAGTAGAAAAGGCAGTACAGTAAAAAGCAATTAATCTTTGGAATAATGTGTATGATGACTTTATACTTGACTCTTTACACATAGGAGCCGTCGAATTTTTAACTAATGAAACTACAAAACCATTTTAGTCAATAAACTATTTGCTTACGTAAAAACAAAAGATATTAGGAGTCAAAGCGAATCAGGGTTTTTGGATGGAGATAGTTTTGCTGATAGGTTAATGCTTGATTTTGATCACACCTGTCGATGAATGATGATATTGTCTAAGATAGAAGCGCGATAATTTGGTAAAAGGCAATCTTATGGTTTCTACACAGCATCGTACCGGAATACAAATCTCTTGCTGGTAGGGTGGCAACTAGCCTCGGTCGAAACCTTCCACCAGTCCAGACTCAGATAAACTAGAAAATACAACTTCATGAACTGGTCTGCCGGGAATCCAATCCAAAATCTCTAAGCAGTTTATTGCAATTAAAAAGTTCGTGCTGGCTTTCTTTATTAACTTTTATGTTTCTTTTTTTTAGTGTAGATATAAAAAACCAGTTTGATTGGCTCCTCTAAAATACATTTGTACATTCTGTTCAGGGCTTTGAAAGCAAAGGTTACACGTGACGCGCGTCGGTGAACAACGGGAATTATTTATAATCCGCGTGAATATACGACGTTTGACATGATTGACATACGTACTGGTTGCCTTTGACGCACAGAGTAGCGTTACATATATTGTTTGTTAATGGTGTAATAGTTTTTGCAGTACCGTCAATAGCTGGGCGTCTAAGATTCCATTTCCATTCTATAATATTTATGTGTAGTTCGGATATACAAAGAGATATTTCCACTGATGGAGATAAGATACGGTATCATGGGTGGAGGCCCATACGTTCATCTATTGGTTCAGGTTTCATAATCTGCAGTCTAATACCGTGAAGACTTCAACACCGCTAGCAAATGCCTTCACCCACAAACCGGTTAGGAGCGTGGGACTCCACGAGGCAAGATTCCTAGCAACACACACTAAAACCTAAGAGATCTCTCTTCATTTGTGAGATACCAAAGGATAAGCATACGCTTTCCTCCCCGATGAGACCGAAGCAGGTGCGAAAAAAATAACGCCTAGTTACTTTTTTCTTAAACGCAATTTATGCTTTTTGAAAGAGATGATCTATGATGAATGGCAATATTTTGATAGATGGGGAACAAGTGGAAGAGGTAAAAGAATTTGTATACTTGGGATCTAAATTTATAAATGATGGAACATGTGAAAGTGATATTGAAAGGAGAGTGAATGCAGGGAATATGATAAATGGTGCTCTGCATGCCTTTATAATTAGCCAGATGGTGTCTCAAAGGGCCAGACTGGCTGTGCATGCTGATGTGTTGGTGCCAACACTTATGTATGGTAGTGAAATGGCAGAAGGGGTAAGGTATGGCAGAAGAATCACAAAAGTAAAATAAATGCGGTAGAGATGAGAGCGTTGAGAAGTATGAGTGGATTGAAACTGAGTGACAAAGTAAGAAATAGTGTGATAAAAGAACGTTGTGGTATAAAAGAAGACGTAGTGGCTAAAACTGAGAAAGGTATGCTTAGATGGTTTGGGCAATACACAGACACAGGACAGAATAAATAAAAGGAGACTGAAAAAAATAATTTATGAGTCAAGAGTGATTGCGAAAGTTGGAAGGGGAAGACCAAGGCGAACGTTCCTGTACCAAATCTAGGACAGGCAGGTCAAGAGCACTTTAAACCGACGAACTTGTATGAAAAGTTTAATGAGAATGAAAGAAGCGACGGACATATGCAAGGATCGTGGCAAGTGGAAGGATGTTGTCTCTGCCTACCACTATGGGAATGAGGCGTGATGCTGTGTATGTACGTAACTTTTCTCTTTTGGCAGTGAGAAGAAGCATTCTTTAGTGAGATTACGACCTTGCAGAAGAAATCTGTTCACGCCTAACACCTCTTACTGGTGAGTATTGCATTTTCAAAGCTCCCCAGTGAAAGTTCCTCGCCAATCGTCCTCGAGGTGACGCTGGGGAGGATCAGAGTCCTTGGCACTCGGATAATAATTCTATCCTGAGGTTATCTCGCGGCGAGAATTGTAGGCATGGTGGCTTTATTCCACTTAAATAAAGGCAGTTTAAAGGACATGGGATGCTGTCATCCAGGTTCGTGTTGCTATATATTCTGCCTACCAGTCTGTGGAAAGCTGACTGACGATGTCTTCAAAGAGATGTATGGTAATGGCTAAGAGACTACATTTAATTAAAGGATGTTCTAAAGAGAAAGCAGGATAACGCTGTCGTTTCGATGCTGTCAAGTGAGAGATTTTGGGTGGAAGTGGCCTTCATCTGGGAGACTGTAATCTCGCTAATGGAGGCCCACGAGCAAGAGAGGGAGAAGCTACTAGACGGCGCTTGTTTGCGCACCTGCTCCCGCCTCCATGACTCCTCAGTCGAGCTGAACCTCTGGTATTTCACTTACGGATGCAGAGGGTTTCGCTGGGTTTTAGTGGGTATTGAGAAGTCTCCTATCTCGCCGAATCCCACATTCTTGACCCATTCAGGTGGGAGTAAGTGCGTAAAAGCATTTCCAAGCGCAAAACAAAGGATAACTAGCCACCATTCTAGCCACCGCTAGAAGAAGTAATGTTAATATGAAAATGTGGGGACATACTCTCCTCTCTTGGACTCATTGGCTCTTAAACAGAATTCATTAAAGTTATCCAGATGGAAAGTGTAACCTCTAGTGTTTTTCAAATATTTATTACAGGATTTTTCTACGTCAATCAACGGGGCAGAGATAAGTGCATAGACATTACAAGGAAAAAAGGATTGATATCTGCCAGGTTCAATAGGTATGTAATGACTAACCTAGTTGAGTAAGCCTGTTAAATATCAGAGTACGCATGGAGGAAATGAAACTTCTTTGACTTATAAAAACGTCTTATAGATAGGTATTTTGTCATAAACGTGACTGAGTAAATACAGAACAGTTATTTATATTTAAATACACATGGATACGTACCTCGCGTAAACTTAATCGAATATACCCTGGTATATGAGATTTAAAATAAATTTCCCGTAACGGATTTAGTTAACAAGGATCTTATAAAAAATGCAAAAGGTTGAGTACTTGAATTGAGAGAGAAAGGTTCGCTCCGTATTTTGCAGAAACGGAAAATGTTACCAAGAATAAATGCTCTTTTAAATGTTCATAATTGTACTCAAATTTAATTATACTCTGAAACAATTATGAACGCTTTTCTTATATTTATGTAAACTAGCGACATTGTCATATGAAATAAGTAATCTGTGGTATATATTTACACTAGTTGCTTCCGGAGGTGTTACTCGTAAAGTTCTTGATTCCAGTGGAATATTGGAAAACCCGTTATTAGTGCAAGTTTACGTCGCGAAAGAAACATATATCACGAGTGTTAATGTTGAATGTGAAAGAAAATGTCTAAATAAGTTTCCTTTACACCCGATTATCGCGGGGATATGGAAAAACACATTCGTAGTAAGAGACTACGTTGCGAGAGGATAACATATGCCAAATTTCAAGTCAATCTGGTGAATATTTTTGGAGATCTAGCACTAAGTGTTCGTTTTTTCACTTCTATATACGTATCTCGTGGGAATATGGCAATACACTATTTCTTAATGAGCATATACATTGTCTACATTCTATCCATAGAATCATATCTTAAAATTAGCAAATAATCTCAGGTTTTAATTGTTATTCACAGTACTTAATCAAAAATAAAAATATTGACTAATAAACACTCAGAGTTTAAAAAAAAACACTTAACAACATTCGATACGAGACACGCGCCATTAGTAACGGTCACTTTGTAACTAATTTATTTTTTGTTTTTTCCATTCTGGTTATCTCTACGCATATTTTAAAACGACAGTTGACGAGAAGCGAAATAGATAATTCAGATTATGACTACAAAAGAAAGAGATGCTTATATTTCTGATTGTCCGAGTTGAGACAGATCAATCGTATCATGTCAACTGGTAGTTGAAATGGGATATTTGCCTTTTGTTGTGTAGTTGACGATGTGCTCCACCCCCGTGCCTCGGAGAGCATATTAAGCCGTCGGTCCTGCGCCTGATCCCTCTCCGCGAGTGTCGGATTCTCGTCACATCGGACTATGAGAGTGAGCGATATAGAGTGCACTTGTGTAATATACTTGCCAACCCGCAGTGGAGCAGCGTACTAGGTCTTTGCTCTGAAACCCCTTTTCATGAGCTAGGAGGCTGGTGTTCAACAATGGGACGTCATTGGGCTATTTACAATTAGTAATCTAACAAATATAAAGATATTAATCTCTAACACAAAGTTTTTTTGTATGTTAAAATCTTCTTGTAATATTTCTGTTTAAAATATTCGCTTCGGGCAATTGCCTGTGAATAATTGTGTAGTATATCAAAGGGACGGCCGCCAAAGTGGCCGATGCGAAGCAGTTTTCGCATAAAAATGAGTGTATCAATTAAAGCCAGGGTGCGAGCAGTTGGTCATCATCCATCAAGCGAGGGCGGCGCCTGACGTGAACAAATGAAGTGCGATTTCATCTAACGCACCGACACCTATCTGTTTTTATATGAATCTTATGCAGTCACTAACATTTTTCAAATTAATGCTTGTTCAAGCACTCTTTCACGTATATTTTTTGAGTATTGAATGTGAGTGAGCCGTTACGGTCGACTATGTAACACTCGCAAAAGTAGAGACGGTTATCGTAGACTAAGGCAGCAAGGGTCTAATTGATGCGTTACTGCTATACGAGTATTTGCTTAAGGCAAGTAGCAGACCATAAATGTCCCACTGCTTAATTTCTGGGCACAGATCTTAACTTATATTCACTAATAGAACTTCATAGCCCTTCGATTGTGCCCTTCGGTCACGGTTTTATTGGACCCCTTAATTTGCCCTCACTTTTAAACGGAATGAATCGTCACCTGCCCTGCTTCGCACTAAAGATTTTGTGCCGATTGCCTCAAGGGTCGAATAACGGTAAACAGACTCTTGTGACTTAAATGTTCATGAAGGACTACCAAATGTTATGATTTTTATGTGTGTTAATAGTTACACTATACAATTGTTTGTTTATTAAACTAGATTCTGGTGTAGCTTCATGTTGCGCTAAACTTTGAGATAGTGAAAAAACTCCGTCTTGTATTTAAAGGCTCATATTTTAAAAATTAAAACTTACCTCGAGGGTTTTCATTGTTATTTACATTACTTATATATTCAAAAACACAAACAATTAATAATAAACACTCATCAACGTGACACACGCATTATTAGTATCGGTCACTTTGTAACTGACTTATTTCCTGTTACGACAGTTACCGAGCAGCGAAATCGATAATACACATTATGACATAAAAAGAAAGAGATGCTTATATTTCTGATTGCCAGTGTTGAGACAGAACTATTGTATCATGTCAACAAGTAGTTGACACGGACAATCTATTTATATATGATACGATACAATATTTTAGATATATCTATCGGCTATTACTTAATTTATTTAACAATTTTTATCCAGATATACTTTTTAATATAAACTTAAATTTAAAAAAATAATGAGCGTGCGTATAAAATACAACTTCTTTAGCAATCCAATTTTTAAGTCTTGTTTATATTTATACAAATGTAAGACTTTAAATTTTCGAGACTTAGAGGGAGGGAAAAAGGAAGATATTAAGGTAAAAAAAAAGATAAGTAGCAGCCCATTAACGTCCCACTGCTGGGCACAGGCCTCCTCACTCATATGAGAGAGGGTTTTTAGAGCATAGACCCACCACGCTGCTCCACTGCGGATTGGCAGGCATAGTACACAAGTGTACTCTCTATTCCTTCACTCTCATAGCCCGATGTGACGGTAATTCGACACAACCGGAGAGAGATCAGGCGCAGGACCGACGGCTTAACGTGCTCTCCGAGGCACGGGGGTGGATCACACCGCCGACTTCCCAACTTCGGGCTAATATTGAGAAATTCTTAATAGAAAACTCAATATCCATTCTTGAATTGGCCCGACCCGAGACTCGAACCCAGGACCTCATGTCTGTAGTCGAACATGCTAACCACTAGACTAATGAGGCAGTCAAGATATTATTAAGATATTAAGAATTTAATGAATTTAATTGTCATTATAATATTAAGCGTTGACAGTTAATACAAATAAGTTATTGAAATCCCACGTGTTTTTGTCAAATATTCAATTGTTTATGAAGTGATTTTTTTTTACTTATCCACTCAAGTTCAAATACATATTCTCAAACTTGTAAAAGAAGACTTAATGTTAAGACAATTTCCTCGTAATATATGAATTCTTTAATTAAATTTACTTTTCAAAAAGTTATAGACCGTGTAATAATAAAGAGACTGTAAATAGTAGAATAGTAGCTAAGGTCATTATTTTCGTTCTTTTTTAGTTTTTTTTATTTAAAAAATTGTAAATAGTATTAACGATAAGTATGTGTGGGAATTCAATAAAGCTTATTATTATGCTACTTTTACACTCAGGCCCGTTTACGCAAATATATATAATATTTATATTACATATAGATAGATTTATAATAATTACTTATATACAGATGTTGGGGAGGGATTCAGGTTCAGACGAATCCCTCCGGGTTCAGTGGACTGTATTAGATCAGGTGCTTTGATCTTGCGGGATCGGTGTTCAGTTCTTGAGCGCTTTGGTCTTCAGGTCTTGCAGTTTCGGATCTTCAGTTCTTCGTTGCTTGAGGGTTCGGTCATCCGTGTTCGTGCTTGGGTCGTTCAGTTCTTGCGGGTTCGGATGTTCAGTTGTTCGTGGTTCGGTTCGCAGAGTTCTGGTTCGATGGTCACAAGTCGCGCTTAGTACTGAGATGTACTCCGCTCGGGAGTCTAAGGCAAAAAAATTGTCCGATCGAATCATGGGAGTGCCCTTTTATACAAATCTCCCACCCGATAACCACATNGTCTAAGGCGAAATGTGTCCGATCGAATCATGGGAGTGCCCTTTTATACAAATCTCCCACCCGATAACCACATGCGGTCGGGCGAGCGGGAGAAAGGGCAATCGCGGGTGCTGAGGTAGGTGCGGTAGGGGGGTCGCCGGCAGTTGACCAATCAGAATTAGTCACCGCCGGCGACTTGCTAGGCTCGCTGCTCCCGTCCGCAACAACAGATATAAAATAATACACACACATTTACATAAATAAATAAAACGGGCGGAGGATATACCCCGGCAGGGAGACCAGGCGGCCGGTGGTCAGGGCTACAGGCTGAGAAACCGCCGGACTATCCTAGCCGAGTCCAGCAATACCGCCTTTTGCATTCTTGCTGCGAGCGAGCTGCTACGGAACCTCAGTCGTCTCAGATAGTGAGCGAGACTGACTGGGATTAGACCATTCGCAGACATTACGATTGGTTATTATTATTATTTTCCTTAAGCCTTCTATCTACTTTGACGGTCTCCCTATACGTTGGGTTGTCTGGTAGAGATCGGTAAATAGCGATAAGACCGCCCATTATACACTAGAATTATTTAAAATTAAGTCATTGTATTTTTTTTTGTGTTGAATAAAGTATACTATCGTTTTTATTAATAAATGTTGTATTGTCATATCCTGTAGATATTTGGAAAACCAGGACGTTAAAAGTCGCAAACGATCAGGTATCTGTCAATGAAATTTGCGTAAAATTTCATCTCCCATTTTACACATTTAGGGGATGATGTTTGGCAGATTTCCACTCCTAGCCGCGGGCTTATTTCCTCAAACCAACGAATAATAGTGCCTGAATTTAAAAATGAAATCAATAATGTATCTCTATTAGTAAAATACATTATATCTTTAAATATAAAACGTAAAAATAGCTTTTGTTTGTCCAAATTGGAAGTGTTTAATGGGAATATGGTGTAAGTTGTTACTTTGCTAGCAGAGGTCTGTGGTTCGATTTCTAGCATAGAATACATAGAAAATTGCATTTTCTAACCTATCAGTAATCTGGTCTGGTGAGAACCTTCGGCCGTAAATAGTTACCATCCTAACAGTAACGACGTGCATTCTAGATCACTTAAATTCCATAAATATGTTAAACGTCCTATTACAAATAGCATATTATAATATTGATTGAATTTAAATGGCAAAGACCTTTGGACTTGATTTCAGTTGCTCATGAAAGCTAAACACATTGTAACATACAAAAACTATATTTACAGGAGTAACCATTGAGTTTCTTGCCGGTTTCTTCTCAGGGAATCAACTTTCCAAACCTGTGGTAGATTTGATACCGCAGGTTTGGAAAGTTAATAAATGATATTTTGATTTTTTAAGAGGATAAGAATGGGTATACGGAGTTATCTTTAGTACATAGTTATAGACTGTCTAAGACTTTTTTGTAGATATATAAAAGAGGAATATTCCTCCATACATTGTTCTGTTATATCTTTAAGAGAACAGGCAGAGATTTTGATGAAAACTCCCAAGCCACTTGATCTTTCTCAAAACTCCCATCAATATTAATTGTATTGCCACAAAACCTTAACAAATTTTATACCTAAACCTTCCTCAAGTCTCATTCTATTCTAAAAACTATGTTTGAAGGAGTAACCATTGAGTTTCTTGCCAGTTTCTTCTCAGGGAATTAACTTTGCAAACCTGTGGTAGATTTGTTACCAACGGACAGACTATTGACGATTCAAAAGAGCCTTTAAAGCTTACTTGAATAAAGAATATGTCGGATATATATACGTCGGAGTGCAAGAGTCTGTGGATCGCTGATCCGTGTGTGGTGGTCTGTGGAACGCTGGCGCCATCAATCGGCGTGGACAGAGTCAATGGTGGCAGTCCGGCGGGAGTCACTCGACAGTTGTCGAGTAGCGCTCGACCGGAGCAGTCAACTGTTGAAACCGTCGCGTTCCTAGCTATTAGTGTTAATGAGTTTGTGTAAATTGATATCGGGAATATTAAGTGATTGAACATTATAAACCGAGTTAATTAATAAAGTGTTTGATTGCACCAACATTACCCACGAACACCCACAGAATAAGAAATTAAATAATGGATCCAATTAATAACGATATCGGCGGAGAACCCTACGCCCCTGTGCTTTATGCTTCTCCGATCTCTCTTATTCTCCGACATATATAAAATTATAACACCTTAATGAAAATTAAAAAGAAAGATATATAATTTGTAAAGAATATAAGTTTGAAATATTAACTCTATTTCCTCCGCCTCCGCTATAATTTAATTGAATTGCTACTGTAATCCATTGGCTTCCTTGCTTATCAATTTAATTAGGTCTGCAACGTTTTATTATACGCCTAGGATACCTAGAATTGTATATAAATAGCTTATAGAATCCATGAATAGATATCTTGAATAGCCTACATTACGTTGATTAACATTGTTGGATATTAATAGAAAGTGGAAGTTATATAACTTGTTAACATACCAACTCATTTTACTTGCGACTTTGCCTTTTATTTTCGTTGGGAAATGCTTTTGCGCACGTCAGATGAAGTCAACTCCATCTGACAGTGTGGGACTCGCTGGCCGCACCAAAATACCCACTAAAACCCAGCGGAACCCTCTTCAACCGTATGCTGGGGGCCAGATGTTCGCTGACGCATTCAGCTCTGGCACTCAGGATGAATCCGACTCAAGGGTTCAAGGAATGGGAAGCAAACGGGCAAAACTGCGCCTTCTGGCACCCCTTCTCCTCCGGCGGCCGGGAGGAGCACCGACCGCAATCTCCCTTTCCCTGTCTAATGCCTCCTTCTGCAAGATGACAGATTCACAAAAGGAGGCCACAGCCCTCCAACGTGACCTCCCACCGAGCATAGAACCAACTACGCTCGACAAAGAGAGGTTACTTCCAATCAGGGATACCATGAGATGGCGTTGTGGTCCCCAGGCCGGGCATTCTGCTAGAGTGTGGTGCGCCGAGTCAACAGCCGCTCCGCACACTCGGCAGGCAGGAGACTCCACACAGCCCACAACCTGGTGCAGGTACTTATCAAAACACCCGTGTCCGGTTAACACCTGCACCAACCTGTAGGACAAAGAACCGTGACGTCTAGCAAGCCAACCCTCCAAG
>JACTOM010000073.1:2586600-2613692 GCA_015832385.1 Elymnias hypermnestra | reverse complement strand
ACGTAGAGAGAATGAATGAAAGGAGACTGACAAAAAGAATTTATGAGTCAAGAGTGAATGCGAAAGTAGGAAGGGGAAGACCAAGGCGAACGTTCCTGGACCAAATTCAGGACATTTTAAATAAGGGCCAGGTCAAGAGTACTCTAAACCGACGAACTTGCATGAAAGGTTTAATGAGAATGAAAGAAGCGAAGGAGATCGTGGCAAGTGGAAGGACGTGGTCTCTGCCTGCCCCTATGGGAATGAGGCGTGATGCTAACTATGTATGTTGGTAGGCAAACGAGCTTGCGGGTCACCTGATGTTAAGTGATCACCACCGTCCATGGACACCTGCAGCACCATAGGGACTACTAATGTGTTGCCGACCTAATAAAAAGGAGCTTGATCGGATCTTAAACGTTTCTTATCATCATAACGTCGTTATAAATTAAAGATAGATATAAACGATCGTAAACTATTTTGTACATGTATAAAAGAGGAATTATCCTACCATACAGTGTCATACTATATCTTTAAGGGCTTAGTGTTTTAGTTAAATTACTTATTTAGTTTTCCATTCAAAAGCTCCCAAGCGCATTGATTTTTCAGACACCTCCAACAGTTATTATTATATTTCAGCTAATATACATAATATCTTAAAAGTTGATATACATACATATTCCTGAAGAATCATTCTATATATTGATGTAAACGGCATGAAAATTCGTTCAGTAGTTTCCGAGATTATAGCGGACAAACAGACAAGACTCATTGTTTCATAAAATGTAATGATAAAATTTTTACTTTGAGTTGTTTTTAGATTATTATCTTGGAGTTTATTATAGAAACATATACAGTAACCTTTAAATGAATTGTTAATTATAGTCTTGAATTCATGACAAGCTTTTGTATGATATATTTCGTTAAATTTGCCACAGTTTCATTAAAAATGTATATTTTATAATGACAGTTGACTATTTGATACCTGATTACGAGGGTTAGTAACACTTGATCGCAGGTTTAATATTAAAGTAAGGGTTTGTGGGATCCAGAGTGACCCGCCATCTCTCTTGACTTTTCAATCTGTAAATAACAAAGCAGGACTAACCATCCCCACGAAAACGAATTGCCGACCTTCGGCCTTCTTTACAGGACCCTTGTTAACCTGCCCTTAATAAATTATTAATCTACCTCGAATGCGCAACGACATCGCTGCGTTATTTTTTCAAACGGAATTTACTACAGAAGTTCAACTTGACATACTTTTTCAAGTCCTATTAATTCACACTGTCTCTATATCTTGTTTCAATTTTCAATCGTCAATATGATAATTTATTTCAACCATTCAAGCTCGAATAAAGCTCTAAAAGCGCTAAAGCTATAAAAAAGCTACGTTTAGTAACAAATCAATTACCAATTCGAAAAGTTGATTTTACTAAAGAGAAGCCATCTTTTTCATTGTAGACAGTTTAGCGTTTGACTGTGATTACATCTGATGGTAAGTATAATAAAATAAAAAAATAAATAAAATATAGTTTATTTTCATAACAATTTCTTACTTAACACATGCAGATCTTCTTGTAGGTATTAAGATACCTGTGTCAGAAAACCTCGCCCTCCACAAAGTTACAAATATAAAAGATTTTATATATAAAAATTAAAAATTTGCAAGCTGATATGTGTGTGTGTGTGTGTGTGTGTGAGAGAGAGTCCAATAGAAGCGCGCTAATCTGGTAAGAGGCAATTTACGAGTACCTTTTATGGTTTTTACACAGTTGGTAACTAGCTAGACCGAAGCCTAACACCAGTCCAGGTTCAGACAAATAAGTAAATGCAATGTCAGTGGTTGAACCCAGGACTTAGCTAACAAAGCAAACACTCGCACTGCACCAGCAAGTCCATCCACACCAACAAGAAACTCCACTGTCACTCTTATAACCTTTTCTAGATTACATTGTGTAACATTTGTTTTCCATGTACTAACGGAATCAATTCCAAACATTTTTATCCATTAAATAATCTTTGAAATGATAATATGCCTCTTGTTTAAGAATATTTTTGACATAATCTTTACAATTACGACATAAAGAATGCGCTGTGTAAGAGATAAGCAAATTTATTAACTACAACACGACAATGTAATTTACCTCTTTATGGTTTTTAAAATACGTTTAATAAATAAAATAATGTCATTTTGCCTGCCAACACGTTGTGGAACAGAATGGTGGGTATATGCACTGAAACCCTCTCTCCTATGAGTTGGAGGCCTTTGTCCAACAGTGGGCTGTAAATAGGCTGCTATTTACGTTACTCTAATGAAATTTATCGATTTTCATCATGTATACGGTTAAAGTATACGTATTTTTAGTTACGTCTTTATTTTTAAAATATTCAGTGTTGCTTTTAATGATTTACAATATTTTTATATATTACATGACAAAATATTCAAATCCCTTCAATAAATGTGAAACGGGATATTATAAAAAATTGTTGTAGAAAAATTAAAACGTGATATTATCGTAACATATATTATTTTATCCTAAATCGAAAGGACGAAAATCTAAGAAAATATTATAAAAATACATTTTTCCGAAATTTGCATAAACGGGAATCGTACCCGACGATGTCGAAGCGAGTACTGAAAACATCAAGACCGTTAAATATATAATTCAATATTTATACAGACCTCGTTACTGTGTATTCATAAAAGATTACATCAATAGACTTCTCTGCCTAATTGACTCTACAGGACCCCAATTGAAAATTTGTATAACAAAAGAAAATTAATAACGATAATTATTAAATTTTCCCCCGAAAGTAAATGGGAAATTTATGGAAATTTAAGAATTAACTCTAAATAGATTCAAGGAGAAACGATTAAGCTGTTTTATAACAATAAAACCAGTAACCTGCGTAAACGTATCGGACTGTCGTTTGATATTATTATGAACACAAACACACACATAAATACCAACAAAAATAACACGTGAATACATAAATCAATATGTAAAATAAATAGACATTTTAACAAAAAAGAACCGCCTTCAAAACAAACTTACAAATTCATTAAAATGCTCTAAAAAGTAAGAAACAATTGTATATTCTTTTAAAGTGTTCTTCGTATTGTTATATTCGGAGTCGGTGTCAACTTTACAAAGTTAAATTTACTTTAATATCGCCACAACCAGGATCGAACGCTAAACCCTTATACCACCGCTTCACACATAATTCACCTTTCAAATATTGCAATGCAGCAATAAACGTAAGGGCATTGGCATTTGATTATAGGCAGTTATAGATTTTGCCAAAAATCACACTCTTACTGTAAGCCATTGAGGAGTTCCATTGATCTTCATATTTAACTACGACTAGCATTTGACCACACTGAAGTTACGGTAGGCGACTCAAATATCTGGATAGCTTATAGAAGATACTGCCGAGTATCGTTGATTGGCTCCTAAGAATTGAAGAGTTCCGTCACTTTGTCATGGATTCCATCATCAGAACCTTACCAAACTATCACAAAACAACCCTTGGAGTATATCCTTGGTAATAAAAAAAGAATCATCGAAATCGGTTGGCGAAACTTAAGATCACTTGAGTTATTTGTCCATTTGTCGCGCACATGCTTACGCAAATTTAAGACTTTTTCATGGATGCCATCATCAGAACTGGTTTTAAAAAAATCATCAAGATCGGTGCACCCAGTCGGGAGATATGAGGTAATACACATAAAAAAATACAGACGAATTGATAACCTCCTCCCTTAAAAAAGAGCATAAAACGAGGGAAGTTGTGTAGTTTTTTTCAATAAAAACAACATAAATACGCTGCCAATTTTGCATGATAATAAAATTTTTATTATTCTTTATCCTATATTCATCATGTATAACTACAACAATACCAAATGTCACAAAACGGGAATTACGTCGCCCTGGGACTTGGACGCAGGGGTGCTCGCAGGTGTACATGACAAAAGGATGGAAGTACGGCTTTAGGGCGAATCTCCACCACAATTTGCGTAGGAAAGGGGGTGGTAGCCAAATGGAGGGAGCGACTCTGTCAGCCGAAAGCCGAAATTCGAAATAAATATTACATTCAACTTATCAGAAGATCTTCAATAATTTTCGAGATTACTTAATATATTGCTAACATATTCTCTTCGCAATCTCTTTATATGTTAGTGGCGAAGCACAGTGATGGGTCCTTTTAGACAACGCCTTAATCGAACGGTGGAAGGAAGATCTCGGATCCCCAAATGCGGGTGTAGCCATTGTGGAATCGATCCGTCCCTTCCTAGAGAAATGGTTAGCCAGGCACGGATCGCTCTCTTACAGACTGGTGCAGATGTTAACAGGTTGTTTTTGTAAATACCTGCATCAGATTGTCGGCTGTAAGGAATCGGCCGCCTGCCACGAGTGTGGTGCTTCCACAGATTTGGCGTGTCACACAATGGCAGAGTGTTCCGTATGGGGACCTCAGCGACACGTTTTGGTGTCGCTGATTGGAGGGAACCTCTCGTTGGTGAACATAGTTGACGCAATGCTTGCTAACGAGACGGGCTGGAGGGCAGTCGTTTCCTTCTGCGAATTGGTTATATTGCTGAAGGAGGCATCAGTAAGGGTGAGACAGAATGCCATCGGTGCTCCACTTATCCGACGGAGGAGACGGAGAAGCAGGATGCGAAGATTTGCACATCTTCTTCCCCCTCCATAAACTATTGAGATGAGGCGGCTACGTTCGGGGTACCAGAGTGGATTGTGTACTCGTACCTCTAGTTTTCCACTCAGGGATGTCAATGGTTCCTCTGGGTTTTAGTGGGCATTTTGATCTCTTAGGGAGTCCCACACTCCCTTCTCGGGGTGCGTAAATGCATTTCCCAGCGTCACTTTCTAAATTTCCACGGGATTTATTTATTCAACAATTTCCATTTTCGCCAACCAATAAGAGTTAATACCGGACGCGAGTATATTAGCCGGAAAGAGTTTTCGCTCGCATCACACGAAGAAATATTTGTTTGATTTATCAGCGCTCGAAGCTGGACCTTCCGCTGCCTATAAATTTTATTGTGCTATGATTTAGGGACTTGTATATGATTTTATAGCGAACACTTTCCCCTTTGTGTGCTTCACGATTTATTTTATGTTTTGTGTAATCTAATTTATTTAAAAAGTAACTTGTTTAGGATCTTTTGCTTCTCTGCGCGAAAATATCCAAAAATTCTAGAGAATGAAGGTTCAAAAATCATTTTCAGGTTTAGTTTTAATAAGAAACCTCAATCAGTTTTAAATTTGCCTCCATATAACTCAGACGGCCCTGTTGGTGCAGTCGTGAGAGTACTCGCTTTGCTAGCAGAAGTCCCGGGTTCGATCTACGGTAAGGGCAAATTTAGGAATTTGTATTTTCTAATTTTTCTGAGTCTGGACTGATGGGAGGCTTCGGCCATGGATAATTACCACCCTACCAGCAAAGACGTACTCCCAAACAAAGATGTTTGTGTTCCGGTCCGAGGTGTAGAAGCTATATTATGTATATCACCTCGTAACAGATTAGCGAGCTTCCTTATTAGACTGTATCATCACTTACCATCAAGTAAGGTTTTTTTTATTATAAAATTATTTTCATTTACAAAAGGCATACCGTAATATTGAAGATTATTTATGCAATAAAAATGTTTTGACTTGATTCCGTTTGCACATAGAAGCAATATATTACACATTATAACCTCCAAAATTATATTTAAAATAGTAACCGCTGAGATTCTTGGTTTCTCAGTGGAAATAACTTTCTGAACTGGTTGACTAACTGAATTTGCTATAAACGTAGGTGTAAAAAGAGCTTTTTGAGCTTACGTGAATAAATAATATTGGTTTGAATTACGTATTCTAAAATAAAGTCCTCCGTTACGTTTTCTCTATAAATTCAAAAATAACAAAAAGGACTGTTATGTGATATATCTTAGAGATATAACAAAACAATGTATGGTAGGAAAATTACTTTTTATAGATCTACAAAAAAATCCACAAAGGCATTATCATCTTTAAAGGAAAGCTTTTATATATTCATTCTGTATTCTAATTCAAAATATCTTTATTCAAATAGACTTTAACAGCAATATATCAACATACGAGTAATGAATGTTTAAAACGACTTAGAATCTAAAGTTACGAGAGTTCCTTCGCGTCCTGTTCTGAGAATAGCCCACAGCAAACTCAGTGGGATTTATATATCGGTATGTACTAAACGTGGTCGCTGACAATGGGCCTTATTCGAAAACTCAGAGTCACTCGCGAAAACTCAGAGGGCTATGCTCGGAGTTTCTCTACGCGATCAAATCAGAAATGAGGAGATCCGTAGCAGAACTAAAGTCACCGACATAGCCCTACGAATCGCGAACCTGAAGTGGCAATGGGCGGGGCACATAGTCCGACGAACCGATGGACGTTGGAGTCGGAAAGTGCTGGAACGACGCACTGGACGACGCAGTGTAAGAAGGCCCCCCACAAGGTGGACCGACGATATAAGGAGGATCGCCGGTAGCCGCTGGAGCCAGGTGGCACAAGATCGGGCCTTGTGGGCATCATTTTGTGAGACCTATGTCCAGCAGTCGACGTCCATCGGTTGAAGCGACGACGACGAAACTCAGTGGGTGTCTCTTTTGTATCATCATCGTCGCAATATATATTTTTAATTTGTTATATTTCTATTAGTGCAACATGCACTCCCACCCTTTTTTATCTTCTAAGTAGTCCTTCAAATTTTTGAATGATTTCTCTTTCTCTCATGTATTTCTTAATTCAGATTTTGAAATATCGTGAAAAATCGCAATAGAAAAATAAATCATGAGATACGATGCAGCGAGTATTAAACTTTCAGGAAGCTGGTAATGATTCATATCACGTACGTAGTTCAAAATGTGATTACTCTTGTAGAGGATATATAAAACGTAATAAGTATTTCATAGCGATATCGTTGCTGATATCGTTTATATAATAAATAAAATGCATAAAATCATTGACTTGACTGAAACATTGATGAAGATATGTGGCCAAAGTCAACAATTAACACCAATGAGTAAGTATCTGTACTGTCAACAGAAACGTTTCCCATTAAACAAATGACTTCTAAATGATATAGGTCATGTAAAGATTATCATTTTACGTCGACATAATGTAATGGTGAATTTATTACTTCTTCACATCGGATTGCCCGTGTCAACTACCGATTGACATGATACGATAGTTCTGTCTCAACTCTTGCAATCGGAAATAGAAGCATCTCTTTCTTTTTAAGTCATAATCTGTATTATCTATTTCCCTTCTTGGTAACGGTCGTAACAAAATACAAAACAATAGAAGAAACAAAAAATAAGTCAGTTACAAAGTGACCGCTACTAACGGCAAGTGTGACGCGTCAAAAGCCGTTAAGGTTTTTTGTGGTATTTTATAAACAGTGAGTGTTTATTAGTAATTATTAATGTTTTTGATTATATGACTAACAATAAAAACACTTAAGGTAAGTTTTAATTTTTGATATATTTTTCACTATTTCAAAGTTTAGCGCGTTAATAGGATAAGACAGTTTTGCTGACGCAGAGGTGCGGGTGCTCGCTTTGTTAGCAGAGGTCTCGGATTCGATCCCCAGTAAGAATTGAGGAAATTGGAGAGTCTAATATGTCGGTGTCTGGACAGGTGTGCAAATGTTTGCTCCGATACGATGCTGTATAGAAACCACGAAAAGTTAATTGTCCCTTCACAGATTAACGCGCTTCCATGTTAGACTGTATCATCATTTACCATCACGTGAAATCGTATTCTAGCGAGGAGCTGTCAGTAACAAAAAAGAGTTATATCCAATTACTCCCTGGTGTCTGTTCTCTTATTTTTCCTATGTAAATACATATATAGGCTTCCCTTCGGGGTAGGCAGAGACCACGTTCTTCCACTTGCCAGGATCCTTGGATATCTCTTTCCCTTCATTCATTCTCATTAAACCTTTCACACAAGTTCGTCTAGAATACTCTTGACCTGGCCTATCTTTAAAAACGTCCTCCTTGACCTTCCCTTTCCAATTTTCCCATTCGATCTTGACTCATTAATCCTTTTTGTTAGTCTCATTTCATTCATTCTCTCCACGTGCCCAAACCATATAAGCATATCATTCTCAATTTTAATCACCATATCTTCTTTTGTACCTTCTATGTAAATCAATACAAAAATTCAAGTAGGGTTTTAGAGCACAGTTGAATCTCTTTTCCCACATATACTTTCTAATGAACAATTGATGATAACATTGGAGAACGACATTAAATCTGAAGTAAAATAAGTACATTAGATCTGAGAAGAATTCATGCCAAGATGATAAGTCAATTGATGATAATCTAATAAGGCAATTGACTTCTTATGGTTTCTGCACAGCATGCTACCGGAATTTGATTGTAAGGTGGTAACTAGCCACTGCAGAGGCTTGACCAGACTCAGGATTAGCTTCAACTGATGGACGTCCACTGCTGGACATGGGTCTCATGTAATGACGACCACAAGGCCCGGTGTTGCGCCGCCTGTCTCCAGCGGCTACCGGTGACCCGCTTTATGTCGTGGGTCTACCTTGTGGGGGGTCTACCTACACTGCGCCGCCCGGTGTAGGGTCGCCACTCCAGCACCTTCGGGCCCCAACGTCCATCGGTCCGTCGGACTATGTGCCCCGCCCATTGCCACTTCAGGTTCGCGATTCGTAGGGCTATGTCGGTGACTTTGGTTCTGCTACGGATCTCCTCATTTCTGATTTGATCGCGTAGAGAAACTCCGAGCATAGCCCTCTCCATCGCACGCTGAGTGACTCTGAGCTTTCGAATGAGGCCCATAGTCAGCGACCACGTTTCGGAGCAGTAGGTCATCACTGGCAACATGCACAGGTCGAAGAGCTTCGACTTCAGGCACTGAGGGGTATCGAACGAAAATATCTGGCGTAGTTTCTCGAACGCTGCCCAACCGAGTTGGATTCGGCGGTTGACCTCCTTCTCCAAGTTGGATTTACCTAGCAGGACTATGTGACCCAGGTGTGTATACTCGTCTACAATTTTGACTGGGGAATTCTCAACGGTGATTGGTTGGAGCGGAACATGGATATTCGACATAACTTTCGTCTTATCCATGTTCATAAAAAAATGCTTAATCCAGTATAATATAGGATTTACGTTCCGCTACAGTTTTGAGTACAAATCATAAGAGGCACACTACGTCAGGTTACTGCAATTCCATTTTAGACTCATCATCATTTTCCATTTGGTGAGGTAACAATCAAGCAGCTGTCAATGAAAAAAAACTTGTTAGACAATAAATCCAATGTCCCAAAGTAAACGCTCGTGAAATTGCTGGAGCAAGAAAGCGGACAGCTTCAAATAATCAGTAAAGATTCGCGGCACGTAGTCCGAAACAAAATTAGCCCGCGGCTGGGAATGGAAACCTGCCAACTTTCATCATATTAAAACGCGATGATAATGAACGTGACTTTTGTTTATATAAGATATAACAAATTCTGGCTCTCCGTTGCGAGATAATTCAAACACCAAAGTGTTGTCATTATATTGAGATTTGTTTGCATTAGGAAATATGATAATGTATTTTCATAGCATTATGTCTTACTCTTGAAACTATCTGTAAATTACAAAAACAGAGCAATACTTGCAATATATCAACTGGGATCACGTGTTTTCTTTACAGAAAAATTCAAAGAAACATCAATTCTCACAGTACCTTTGCAATATACATTGAATGACATTTTATTTATCCATAAAAATATCTACTTCTACAGCAAAAGGAGCCAAATACACTATTTTAACACGAGAAATAAAAACAAACTTACTTTACGGTGACGGAGGTTCAGAAATCATTTGTTGGGTTGTGCATACGTATTTTTAAAAAGATACCCGTACCACCTTTGGGTTTGCTTCCACATAGATTTAAGAAGTATGTTAAAAACGTCCTTGTTGCGGACGGAAGCATTGGATTGAGCGCATCGATGTCCTATCACCCACTCGTCACGTACACACGTGAGTGCTGGGTAGGAAAACTGTACAAAAGAGTACCGTAACTCCGAACCGACGTACATTCGCCTTAGACTTCGATCAGAGTACACCTAACAACTAAGCGCAAATTGTGAACTCAGAAGAACTAACAACCGACCTTGGAGGAACCGAACAACAAACCCAAAATGACGAAGCTCGGACATTGACAATCGAAGAACCAAACCCTGAAGACCCAAACTTTCAAGAATTATAGACTAAACCCGCTGAAACCTGAAGATCGAAACCCCGATCCCCTTACAGTCCACTGAACCCGGAGGGATTCGCCTGATCTTGAATCCCTCTCCAACAGTCCTATTGCAAAAGGCATATTATATTGCCGAAGGTTATTTAATGGACAATAATGTTTGGACTTGATTCCACTTACACATGAAAGATAAACACGTTGTAACCTACAAAAACTATATTTAAAAGAATAACCATTGAGTTTCTTGTCGGTTTCTTTTCGGAATCATCGTTCCGAACTGGTGGTAGATTAGTTACCAAAGACAGACTACTGATGATTGAAAAAGCCTTGCTGAGCCTGCTTGGACAAGATTAGTTTGATTGTGTCAATTGAGGATCTTATCTAGGACGAGTTGGTTGATTGCAAATCTCCATCGAAGTCTAGGGTCTAGTGGTTAGTTTGGTAAGTCAGACATGATGTACTGGGTTCAAGTCTTATTATTCACATTTCTGTACAGAAATTCTCAGTATCTGCTAGAATTTGGAGTTGGTGGTATACTTTGCTCCCGTGCCTTGGAGAACGCATTAAGCCGTCGATCCTGCGTCTGATCTCTTTCCGGTCGTGTCGGATTGCCGTCACCAGATAATGGGAGTGAAGCATTAGAGAGTGCACTTGTTTACAATGCCTGACTCGTAACAGGGCAGCTTAGTGAGTCTGTGCTCTAAGACACCTCTCTCCCATGAGTGAAGAGACTTGTGCCCAGCAGTGGGAACTCTATTAATGGGCTGCTGCTTGACTTTTTATATGCGAATATAGAACTCTTCTAAAACAAATGATGGTCTAGCGATAAAAAGCGTAGAGGTTTGTTGCGACAGTCGTATGTTCTTTTTTTGGACAGATCTAACTAAAGTTTGTATAATTTACTTATTTCATCATTTTTTGACGTGATAAATGATGATTACCGGCTGGATACATTAAAAAGCATGACTCGTTGTCGCGTTTCGCCTGAGCCGAGCGTGCGCACGAAAGCGCGAAACAAGCGATAAAGATGCGTGATCGGCCTATGTTTTTAATAACTTTTTAATAATTATTGAGCTTTGTAGTGTTATGTAGACTGTCAAGCAACTTTGAAACGTGATGGGTTTATGTTCCACCCACCCCTTCTTATGACTACGTAAGCTATTACAAAAGACCGAGACCTTTTAGGACAGTAATTTCCTTTATGTTTCTTATGAACTATATCTAGACCAAACTTTGTTAATTATGCACAGAAATATATTTCCTTAACGTAATAAATTCTGTCAATATCAGTGCTATATGAAATTTGAAAAGAATTACGTAAAAAGTAAATATTATATTACTAACGACGCAAGTTCTGACGTATTTTTAATAGTCATGACCCACGTCAAACTTTATACAATCTGTCATCTCAGAATATCTGTTACATATACATACAAACGAGTAATATAAAGTTAAAAGTGCGTGCGTACAAAGTACACATGTCAGAAGTGAAACTTCTTAGGCAAAGTAATTTTTAAGTCTTTTTTATACAAACCTAAAACTTAAATTTCCGAGACTTACAAGGAAAGAAATGGAAGATATCTTAGGAATTTAATGAATTTAATTGCCATTAAAATATTAAAAGTGTCGAAAATTAATACAAATAATTAATTGAAATCTCAAACGATGAATTTTAAATAAAATGCTACATGTGTTTTGTCAATATTAGAAATTATTAATTAAAATTTGTTTTTGAATTTAAAATTGAGAAAAGAGAATTTATGAAATATTTTACCTTCAAACGAATTAATATAAAAACGCTGCACATCTTCGTGAGGTTAATCACGTTAAAAAGTCATCAATCAAATCAAATCGAAATTATCTTTATTCAAGTAGGCATATTACAGCACTTTTGAATCGTCAAATTATATATTTTTTCCCACACTCTGATTCTAATATACGTCTGATGATGGTACTCAAGATCGGCTTTAAATCTAAAGTTACGATGGTTCTTTCGCACCCTGATCCGATAAGAACCCACAACAAACTCAGTCGGGTAATTTTTGTTACCATCATCATTACAATATCATGTCAGTTTACTATATTTTAATTCCAATTAGAGCAATTCGTTCACTCCCAAGCGTTTCTATCGTCTAGGTAATCTTGCAACTTATAATACGATTTTTCTATCAACTTTCTTTTAACAAAGACTTTGAATTTATTAATTGACATCTTTAGAACGTCTTGTGGGAGTTTATTATAGAAACGTATACAGTTACCCTTAAATGAGTTGTTAATCTTATGCAGCCTACTAGAATTTATAACAAGTTTGTTTTGGTTTCGTAAGTTATATGATGTACATTCACTCTTTTTATTAAAAGAGTCAATGTTTTTATGTACATACAACAAGTTTTCTAATATATATACGCAGTGAACTGTCATTATGTTAACTGCCTTGAATTTGTTTCTTAGCGACTCTCTTAGACCCATATTGTAAATTGCACGAACGGCCCTTTTCTGCAGCACAAATATTGCATCTATATCAGTAGCATTGCTCTAAAGTAGACCATATGACATAATGCTGTGAAAATAGCTGAAATATTACGAAAGGTATGTGTCTGTAGTCAAATATGCTTATCATCAGATCAATGAGGCAGATTTTGTAGTGTAAAATAAAGAATATTCTATCTTTCTTCTAAAAGCAATTAATAATACATTAATTCTGATAGAGGACTAGATAAAAATGAGGGTATCAATTAAAAGCATTGTCCCCTCGGTTCGCAGCCATCCATCAGCTGGGAGGGCCAGTGACGCGGACAAATGAAGTGCTATTTGATCCAACGCGCTACAGTTGAACTCACTCTCGTCCACATTTTATGTAGTCACCGAGAAAAACTAAGTGGCAACGCCATTAGGACAGCTAAAAAGTCTTATGTTTTATTCAATTACGAGAGAAAAACGCTGACCGAACTCATTTAAATTTAAAGAAGTCATTTTAACTTAACCTTTGATTTTAAATTCTTTAATATAACGTCGAGAACACCGGTATAACCTTGAAGATTATTCAGAATTACAACAACTACTACATGTTTTCTGTATTCTTACTATATAGTTCCCGATTCTGCTGAAATATGGTGTAACCTGTTCCTAACCCTTAGATTCATAAAAGACGGTCAAATGTTATAATTTTTATATTTGCTAATAGTTAAACTATACAATGCTATATTTTGTTTATTAAATTAAGACTCTGGTGTAGCACAATGTTGCGCTAAACTTTGAGATAGTTAAAAAAGTCTATCTTGTATTTATAGGCTTATACCTTAAAAATTAAAGCATACCTCAAGGGTTTTTACTGTTATTCATGTCACGTATATAATCAAAAACACACATAAACACTCACAGTTTTTAAAATACCACAAAAAAGTTAACGACCTTCGACGCAACGCACGCACAGTTAGTAAAGGTCACTTTGTAACTGATTTACTTTCTGTTTTTTCTATTGTCTGGTGTTATCTATACGCATATTTTGTTACGACAGTTACCGATAAGCGAAATAGATAACACACATTATGACTTAAAAAGAGAGAGATGCTTATATTTCTGATCGCCCGAGTTGAGACTATCATGTCACCTACTAGTGAACACGGGCAATCAAAGGGTCTACGTGACAACATTTTAATTCGACTTTTAAAAATTTCGTGATAAATCCGTGAATGGTTGATACTATTTCGTTATTATATAGTTCATGCACTAGTTATAACCCACAGTAACGTTACCACACACCGCTGACTGCTGCCATGTGGGACGAAATCTCTGATATCTTCTAAAATATCAATTTTAAGGTCATAATATTAACGGCAGTTTTGATCTACATGAAATATATAATGAATGTGATCTATTTAATTGGATGAGAAACAACACTGTATTATATAAAACAGCTTGGTAAAAAACACATTTATTTGTAATAGGTCAAAGATAGAAACGGTTATTATGAGTTATCCTTTAGAGATAAATATTTACCATCATCGGATTTTTTATACATTTTTTTAAGATATCCAATTGCGTAGTACATTATTTTAATCTATCTCATAAGATTTAGCCAGCGTTTGTGATTTGAACGCACAAGAATATGTCTTTTACAAGATGACATTAGAAATCTCTGAATTCTAGTTTTCTGAATAATAACATGTATGTATTATACACAAAAACTTTTCTCTGAAATTATCTATCTATTGTTGTAAACAGTAATAAAATACATTGAATAGTTATTAAGATCTAAGCAAATAGATATCGGAAGGAACTCCATTTTTTAAATAGTTCTTCTGCCACTTGGGAGAAAACGAATTATAATCGTTAATTCCTAACTTATAAATGGTGTAACGAGCGCAATTAAGTTGTATGTTTATAGTGTATCTTTCTCTAAAACACCAACAGCATTTCCAGTATTAACTGTTATGATGATTTTATTATTTCTTTAGAGTTTTAAATTATTTACGTTTCAAACTTTTACTTCGCATCGGATTTTATTGTCTTAACTTCGAGAAGCCTTTTGCTTACAAAGTAGTCTCAAAGTAATACTTTACGAGAGTCCCATTTACATTTTTAAATGTCTTTTTAAAATCTCCAATATTAACTGTTTTCCACGGTGTTACTGGCGTAGTACCTCATCTAATCTATTGTTTTATATATATTAAATAACATATATATTGCGATACTGTGAGAATTGATATATCCTCTGTAATATATTCAGATTGGAGCACATCGATTAGATACTCGTAATTTCGAAATCTAAAACGGAGATAGGTTTAAACAATTTTTGTGTTTATCGGGGCAATTACATCAACATTAATTACAACATTACAAGCATTCCCTTAACCATTTTCGTAATGTTAAACAAAAAATGAACCGCCTTCAAAACAGACTTACAAATATATTAATATGCTCTAAAAAGTAAGAAATAATTAAGTATTCTTTTATAGTGTTCTTCGTATTGTTATATTTGGAGTCTGTATTTTTAGTGAATCCGAAGTAAACTAACAAATGTGTCTCAATATGTGTACACCTAAAAACGTGTTGCTCATATGAGATAACACCGTTTAAATGTAACAATTTTACTAAGTTAAATTTACATTAATATCGCCACACCCGGGATAGAACCCGAAACCCTTATACCACCACTTCACACATAATTCACCTTTCAAATATTGCAATGTAGCAACAAACGTAAGCTCATTGCTATTTGATTACAGACACCTATATTTTCTGCCATAAACCGTACCCTTACTGTAAGCTGTTGAAGAGATCCATTGATCTTCATATTTTACTACGACTAGCACTTGACCATACCAAAGTTACGATAGGCAACTCAAATATCTGGATAGCCTATAGAAGATTCTGCCGAGTAACCTTCATTTGCTCCTAAGAATTGAAGAGTTCCATCATTTTGTCATGGATTCCATCATCAGAACCTAACCAAACAATCACAAAACAACCCTTGAAGCATATCCTTTCCAATAAAAAAAACAATCATTGAAATCTTNGAACCGCCTTCAAAACAGACTTACAAATATATTAATATGCTCTAAAAAGTAAGAAATAATTGAGTATTCTTTTATAGTGTTCTTCGTATTGTTATATTTGGAGTCGGTGTCAGCCAAGGTACCTACATATATAGCTATAGGTGGGAGAGACGCGAGAGCTCCCGCTGACACCGACTCCGAATATAACAATACGAATTTCTATTTATTTTTGATTTTTAGTGAATCTTAAGTAAACTAACAAATTTGTCCCAAACCTAAAAACGTGTTGCAATGCAGCAACACACTTAAGGTCATTGCCATTTAATTACAGACAGTTATATGTTCTGCCACCCTTACTATAAGCCGTTGAGGAGTTCCATTGATCTTCATATTTAATTACGACTAGCACTTGACCATAGCGAAGTTACGGTAGGCAACTCAAATATCTGGATAGCTATAGAAGATTCTGTTGATCATCGTTCATTTGCTCTTAAGAATTGAAGAGTTCCGTCACACCGACTCCGAATATAAGAATACGAAGAACACTATAAAAGAATGCGCAATTATTTCTTACTTTTTAGAGCATATTAATGTATTTGTAAGTTTATTTTGAAGGCGGTTCTTTTTTTGTTAAAATTTATATTTATTGAAGTCAGTGAGTGTCCATTGTTTCTCGAGACATTCCGGCGCGAGTAGTCGGACGGAGCGGAGCTTCATACTATTGTTATTACTGTGTGTTTCAATTAAATATTACATTTAATTAAAAGCAAACAAGTTATTATTTATCGTTACTATTGAGAATTACTACAAAAATTAAGAGATTGACGTCAGAATTACTGACTTCATTGTGCTGAAAAACCGCCAGCACATTCCGTCATGATTTATATTGGATATTTAAAATCCAAAGTTACTATAGTTAATTTGCGCACTACTATGAGAGTAACCACAAAAAACCAAAACTGGTATATTGATAAAATACAATGAAGCTCTATGTAATGGAGGAATAGAGTTTATTCAATTTGGTGTCGGATTAGTTGAGCGCCTCTGATAAATTTCATTTAGTTAAAATTTCCTGCACCTGGATGGAGCAATTAATTGAAACTGTCTGATACACGTAAACAATTAGATGAAATTCAACAGTATTAGTTCAGTTTCCCCTCTTCATTGTAGGAGAATGGATAGCTATGTATCTATATATAAAAAAATCCCTGTCTGTGTTAGAACACGATGAAATCTGAAACTGCACGATTTCATTTTGCAGGCTTTATTCCAAATTAGGGCAAGGGATTTTTTTTTTATCCAAGACATCATTGAGTATCAGAGCTTCTGATAACTAAGTTTTTTTATAACTACGGCAGACCAACGAAATGGCTAGTCACCTGACGGTAAGTGACGGTCACCACTGTCCATTGATACCTGCAGCACCAAGGGAACAGCTGATACGTTACCGACTCAAGAAGTGAGAGTTTAATTGCCTCTTACACAATTGGTTGTTGAAGTCTTGGGGAATATCGTTGATGGAAGTCGATTCCTCATTTTGCAAGTACGTGGGGAAAAGGATCGACCAAACAGAGTTGTTGAAGAGTGCCATTCATCCAGTTTATGTGGATGGACTTTATTTCTACGACGAGATGATTGGTCGTAGAATTGTGATGGCGGTACTAACTCGAATAGTTCCTATGAATACTCTATGATAGATCCTGTAGAAGACGCAAAGGAAACAAATGGTTCTTCTGTGATCTAGAGTCTCCAGTTTGGAATGCAAGGAGTTGATATTGGGGTGCACAAACCTAAAGGTAGCCAGCAGTATTTTAAATGTGGCTTTATACAAAAGTAACCGAATCTAGTCAGTGAAGCTTTGTTGAGCACCTCAAGTTTTTTGGAAGCGAGTTTCGCTTTGCATTTCAAATGACACGGAATTGAACTTCATTCGAAATGTCGACGCCCAGAATGCCTATGCTATTGGAAAATGCAAGGAGAGTGTTCTGGAAGTGGAGTATGGGGTCAAAGGAGTGAATGCGCAAACCTGGATCTTTGCGGGACTTAAACGGACAATGTTTTTTATGCCCCAGTTAGAAACTTAAATGTGAATGTGATGATAGTACTAACTTGAATAATTTATCGAAAAACTCGCTACAATAGATTCTATAAAACACAGCAAGAACTAATGGTTATTATGTGATCTAGAGTAACTAAGTATCAAAATTACTAACGAGATCTTGAAAGCTGTTCGCAATTGACCTTAAATTTAGCGTATTATTTCTAACTATAAATATGTTTCCAGTGGATCAGAAACTATGGGTATGACATCTCAAAATAAAGTAAAGAAATAAGGTAAGATACTACCTCTTAATTTCCTACTCCTGGTGAGCAGGCCTACTCACTCATAGCATAGAGGACTTTTAAAGCAAAAAGCCTAAATGAAACTCCAATGCGGGTAGGTAAAGCAAACAAGTGTATTCTCTATTCTTTTTATTTATTTATTTATTCCAAATACTTACACTACCCTTACAGGAATCCTAATTCGATAGTGTAAATGCCAATTAAACATAACTATGGATTATAACATACAACCCACATTGCTGTACTTGTGAATTCACTCAGGGTGCAGCAAAATATATCAATGCGGTCAGCTACGAGGTTGAGGGTGCGCAGGGCGCGCGTCAGCGGCGCCTCCCCTAGCAGCTTAGTGCGTCCGATCGGCACCGCTATCAGTGAGGGCCGGCGCCTCCTCCACACATACCCGTCTGGAGCCCACAAACTTACCTGGCCTAATAAGTCTGCGTTACACGCTACACCTCTTACGACTTTGAAAATATAAGTAATGAGTGTGAGCTCCCTCCTAACTCTCAATTCGTTGTACCCTACCATGCCCAGAACGAATAGTGTTGGGTACATCAATGGATAATAGGGGTATACTCCATACATTTTCATATACAAGTACCTACAAAATTTGTTCTGGACTCGCTCCAACATGAGACTATACTTAGCTTCATGTGGAGCCCAGATGACTGCGTTTCCTTCTAGGTGGCTCCTGACCAGCGCATTGTATAAGGCGGTTATGGCCTTTATATTTGTGAATTCGCGGATTAAACGGAGCACGAACCCTAGATTTCTATAAGCCTTTTTACAACATTTAATTATATGATTATGAAACGTTAGCTCAGAGTTGAATATAACGCCCAAGTCCTTGACTTCTGTCATCCGTAATACGGGATTCCCTTCAATCAGGTATTTACCCAAAACCGGGGTGTGTACTCGAGAAAAAGTGATTACTCCACATTTCTGGTCATTAAAAAGTAGGCGGTTAGATTTGCTCCAAGCTACCACATTATCAATATCCGACTGTAGCTTCCTACAATCACTATTGTCTTTTATAGGAAGAGAAAGCTTATGGTCATCCGCAAACAACAAGCATTTGGCCTCCTTGACCACTCCTGGCAGGTCGTTTATCATTAGAATAAACTGCAAGGGTCCCAAATTGCTACCGTGGCTTACCCCGGATGTCGTGCAGTATGGTTCCGACATATATCCTTTATAATCAACATATTGCCTCCTGTCTCTCATATAACTCTCAAACAAGTTGAGTAAGTGTTGGGTAAAGCCAACTGATGCTAACTTTTATTACTTCACTATCAAATTCCGATGTGATGGCAATCCGACACTCGCGGAGAGAGATCAATCGCAGGAATGACGACTTAACAAACTCTCCGAACTCAGTACCTCATATCTGTAGCCGAAAAACTGACCACTACACCAATATAGGCATACCAAAAACCAAAATATATAGAAAGGAAAAACAATTTAGCTAGGAGCTAAACAGATCTATAAGTAGAGATGAAAAATACATCCATTATATAAAAATACAGATAAAAAAATTGTATAGACAGCTGAAATTCTTTAATGTAAAATATACGACGACATTTATTTTCAGGATATATCCTACAATACATTCAGCTGCTTTAAAGCCAGCGCAATATAAAAGAAAGCTCCGCTATTGTAGGCTCTGCCTTTTGTAGGTCGAATATTTTACGAATGTTACGTTTTGTTAGCGTTTCGACAGTTATATTGTTTTTCATCTAGAAAAATTAATTTGAAAGTTTTTTCCATCGCCTATTATATTTTCGTTCATTTATCGCATATGGCATTACAGCCGCCAAGGGATAAAGTGAAAGGCACTCAGTAGAACAACCAAGACCAACATGCCAGTTCCGATGGCTTCTCTCATCAGTTTCCGTTATATTATGGTTTCATGGAAATCACAGTTAAGCATCTAATCTATCAGCGATTCGAAATAAAACTCTGCTATGAGGTCGGTGGCCAGCGATGCGATTTTTTTCGCTGGGAAATGCTTTATACACGCCTGATTAAGTATAAACTTCTATCCGGAAGTGTGTGACTTACTGGCTGTACCAGGATATCCACTAAAACTCTGAGGAACTCTCTTCATCCAGGAGTTGGGGACCAGATGTTCACGAACGCATTTAGCTCTGGCGCTTTGGATGAATCCGACATATAGGTTTACCTCCTCCGACGGGAGAGAGTAGCATCTGCCATAATTGCTCTTTGCCTATTTTGTGCCTCCTTTTGCAGGATGACAGACTCGCAGAATGAGGCCACTTAACTTAGTTTTAAAACTGAACTCTGGTTTTAGATGGTCTTATTAACACAATGGTGCGAGTGCTCCCTTCGCCAGCAAAGGTCCTGCATCGATTCCCAGCAAGATTAAAAGGAAATTTAATTTACTAATTTGTTAGTGTCTGAACTGGTGATTGGCTTCAGTCGTGGTTAGCATCATCATACCAGAAAAGACGTGCCGTAGAGACCAAGGCTAAAGCTGTCGTGTTTTTCAAGGTAAACTGTGATTGAACAAAGACTTAAAAGGAAACCACATACCTCGTATCGAATATGTTTCCCAACTATGTCATCAGGAGTTTCACTTCAATAAAAGTATAAAAACTATTGCTAATAAAATAGTGCTAAAAACTAACATGCTTGAGTCATCATTAAAAGTTTCTAGCCGTTATCATAAAGATGCACGTATTCCCAAGAAAATAATGATAATGCTGTCAGGGAATCGCCGGCTTTCCTCACAAATAACATACAAAGCCTTTTATTCCTTCATAAACGCCACGCCGTACAAACCATCCGGTCTCCGACAAAAATCTCACTATAATTTTTATCATAACCCTGACATTTCTTCGTTTTCTGAGAATTTTCCTTCTCATATATTTACGACAATTTTTAGAACGTTTTATGGTATATGTATGTAGAATTAATAGTAATGCCATTGACATAGGCCTTCTTACTTACAGGAGAGAGGGTTTTTAGAGGATAGATCCATCATGCTGCTCCACTGAGGGATGGCAGGCATTATACACAGATGCACTCTCTATTCCTTCACTCTCATAGTCCGATGTGACGCCAATCCTACACTCGCGGAGAGAGATTTGGTGCAGGACCGACGGCTTGACGTGCTCTCCGAGGCTCGGGGGTGGATCACACCGCCAACTTCCCAATTTCGGGCAAATATTGAGAAAATCTTAATATAAAACTCAACATCTCATTTTAATTTGCCCGACCCAGGTCTGAAACCCAGCAGCTGATGTCGAATATGCTGATCGCTAGACCAATGAGGAAGGCAAGTAAGGCAAGTAGCAGCCCATTAACGACTTACTACAGGGCACAGGCTTCCACACTCATATGAGAGTGGGTTTTTAAACCATAGACCCACCACGCTTCTCCACTGCGTTGGCTGGTATAGTACACAAGCACATTCTCTATTCCTTCAGTTCAATATTGAGTTCATCCATCTTCCGTGTGTAAGTGAAATGAAGTCCAAACATTTCTGTTGGGGAGGGATGCAGATTTAGATGAATCCCTCCGGGTTTAGTGGACTGTATTGGTTCAGGTGCTTTGATCTTGTGGGTTCGGTTCGTCAATGTTCAGGTTGATAGCTTCGGTCTTGCAATTTCGGATCTTCAGTTCTTCGTTGCTTGATGCGAGGTCTTGGGTCGTTCAGTTCTTGCGGGTTCGTATGTTCAGTTGTTCGTGGTTCGGTTCGCAGAGTTCTGGTTCCATGGTCACAAGTCGCGCTTAATACTGAGATCTACTCCGATCGGGAGTTTAAGGCGAAATGTGTCTGATCGAATCATGGGAATGCCCTTTTATACAAATCTCCCACCCGATAACCACATGCGGTAGGGCGAGCGGGAGAAAGGACAATCGCGGGTTCAGAGGTAGGTACGGGAGGGGGGTCGCCGGCGGTTGACCAATCAGAATTAGTCACCGCCGGCGACTTGCTAGGCTCGCTACTCCCGTCCGCAATAATTTCTATCGCTTAAATAATCTTCAACATTATAATATGCCTTTTGTAAAAGTATATGTATGATATTAGGTGGAGGCGAATCCAAAACTGATTGCGGTATCTTATTATAAATACGTATACTCAACCGACAAATGATTTCAAAACCTTCTTCACTCTGAAATATGGTATTACAATGATATTCAACATATATTACGACGGTACTGTGAGGATTAATGTTTCTTTGAATTTAGTTACAAAGATGTCTCTGAGTAAATTTAAATCTTTCATTAAAAGAAATCTAATAGAGAAATCATTCTATAATTGACATAAAAAAAACGTACAAACGACTGAATTTGTTGTGGGCTCTAACTTTAGATTGTAAGTCAGTCATTTATGTTATCATCAGTCATGGAGGACACTGCTGAACACACACTCGCTGCGAGTCCGCGGTGGGCTGACCAACGAGTAGCACTTATGGCAGTAGTCGGAAACGACCTTTCTCTACCCGCTGAGGTTAACGCAATGGTAGGTAGGGAAGTCTGTTGGGAGGCGATAGTCTCCTTCTGTGAAAATGTGATGTCGCAGAAGGAGGCGGCGGAACGTCTCAGAGAGGTGGATGGAGACGCTTCCGCCATGCGTAGGAGAAGGCCGGGGCGAAGACGGGCGGCCCATGATCGACGTCTACCCCCTTAGGGTTAGCTTGTGGCTACAGGTACGAAGCCTGTTGCCCGAAAGCGAGGGAAGACAGGTGACATGTCGAGTGCTCCGGGCATGCCATCCGAGCGGAGGAGTTTTGTCGGGGGGAGCCTTGTAAGGCACATCGTAGGCGAGAGTGCGGACTTATACGTTCCACGTTTTAGAGGCATTGTGACAGTGTATTGTAGCCAGTGCCCCAAGAACTTATATAAATTTACATCTGGCACGCTTGCAGCGGCGTGCCAAGAATTTATGCTAAGCAACTTGCATATTCATATGTTCCTCGGAAGTTTTTTGTCGTATAACAAGAAGTATGGACAAACTGTTTGATAAGAATAAGTTCAAGAAATACATTACGTCCTTGTATATACATCTATACTATTTTACGCATTTGTATGTATTTAAACGTATGTGTATTAACATACATACATAGCGTCACGCCTCATTCCCATAGGGATAGGCAGAGACTACGTCCTTCCACTGATCACCAGCCTTGCATATCTCCTTCGCTTCTTTCATTCTCATTAAACCTTTAATACAAGTTCGTTTGTTTAGAGTACTCTTGACCTGGCCCTTATTTAAAACGTCCTGGATTTGATCCTGGGTTTCAGTCTCCTTTCATTTATTCTCTCTACGTGCCCAAACCAACTAAACATATCTTTCTCAACTTTAGTCACTACATCTTTTATACCACTTCAAGTAAGGCATAAGTATACCGAATCTCTCAGTAAATGATGATGCTTATAAATCTCGATCCCTTTTTTTTAACGTCAGGAAATCCTCGTGGATACCTGCAACACCATGGGGAGGCGTTGCAATTTATGCCGGACTTTTACCGGCTAAAACCTGACGGTGCTCCTCCCTACGTTCGCTGGCGTAAGCACGGGATCGGAATACGTCGCCTACGATGTGCCTTAAAAAGCTCCCCCCGACAAAACTCCTCCGCTTGGATGGCATGCCCGGAGCACTCGACATGTCACCTGTCTTCCCTCGCTTTCGGGCAACAGGCTTCGTACCTGTTGCCACAAGCTAACCCTAAGGGGGTAGACGTCGATCATGGGCCGCCCGTCTTAGCCCCGGCCTCCTCCTACGCATGGCGGAAGCGTGTCCATCCACCTCTCTGAGACGTTCCGCCGCCTCCTTCTGCGACATCACGTTTTTACAGAAGGAGACCATCGCCTCCCAACAGACTTCCCTACCAACCATGGCGTTAACCACAGCGGATAGAGAAAGATTGTTTCCGACTACTGCCACGAGTGCTGCTCGTTGGTCGGCACACCGCGGACACGCAGCGAGTGTATGTTCAGCAGTGTCCTCCACCGCGCCACACTCGTGACATTCCTCCGTCGGTTCTCTCCTTGCCACTCGACACAGGTACCTCCCGAAGCAACCGTGCCCCGAGAGGACCTGTGTGAGATGGAAAGACAACACCCCATGGGATCTTTTCACCCATAGTTCAAGGACAGGGCGAACCGCCTCAATTGTACGGTGTCCGGCGACGGGCTCACTCAAAGTATTCTTCCACCTGACGATAAGAGAAGTTCGCGCCATTGATACTAAACTTCTCTCAGTCGCCGGTGGAAGTTCTTCTTCCCGCGCCTCAGTCTCCCTTTTCTTAAAGTAGGCGCTAGTTAGGAATATAGCGTAACCCGTTTATAGTAAACCTTTACTTTATATCAAGAGTATCTGCGCCAAATTTCAAGTCAATTAATCTTATAATTTTGAAAAATTTTATATATATATACTTCTTTGGTTTACCATCAAAGTATTCTCTCCCTGAGAGAACTCATATTTAATATGTAACTTTTCCAACGTTAAGTAAATCTCATTAAAGCAGAGTTGTTAATGAAGATTCAGTCAAGTAGAAGACATTTGTTGGGGTATCTTGATTCCGCCGTGGATACTTAAGCTCTCATTTACGTAATGTGATTACAAAAGCACAGCTTTGTAGATAAAGGCGCTGGTTTCCTTCGGATGTAATTAATTACACACCGTTGTCATACGACGTGAGCGTAGTTAATTATGTTATGAAAAAAAACATGTTTTAATATTAAACATTTTATTCATTGTTTTCTTAACGAGAAAAGGATAACAACGTATAGCTCAACTAAACATAATGATACTATTTTAACGCACAACTACACTAGGAATTTTTAACTTGTTTGATAAGACTTTGCTTATATGTTTAGAATTATTTTTATTGCTGACAGATTAGCGCTTGACTGTGAACTCTCCTGATGATAGATGGAAGCGCGCTAATCTGTTAAGAGGCGATATACCTCTTACGGTTTCTACACAGCATCGTACCGGAACACAAATCTTTTTGTTTGGCGGTACGTTTATGCTGTACGGTACCAGTCCAGACTCGGACAAATTAGATGATACAATTTCCTAAATTCGATCGAACCCGAGACCTCCGCTAGCAAAGCGAATACTCGCACAACTGCGCCAGCGAGGTCGTCAAAATTTCCCGAACCCATTGATAGTTCTGTTGAAATTCTATACATTATTACTTGGCGTGCAATTTGACGAGTATTATATAGGTTTTAATGGTCATTTGACATTTTCCCGTTAGGAGGTAATAGGTTTGACTAAAGTAAGTAAGTAGCAGCCCTTTGACATCCCACTGCTGGGCACATGCCTCCTCACTCCGAGGACCGAGGGTTTTTAGAGTATAGACCCACCACGCTGCTCCACTGCGGATTGGCAGGCATAGTACACGAGTGCACTCTCTATTCCTTTACTGTCATAGTCCGATGTGACGGGAATTCGACACTACCGGAGAGAGATCAGGCGCAGGACCGACAGCTTAACGAGCACTCCGAGGCACGGGGGTGGAGCAACTTCCCAACTTCGGGCAAATATTGAAAAATTCTTAATAGAAAACTCAATATTGGTTTTGAATTGGCCCGACCCGGGACTAGAACCCAGGACCTGATGTCTGTGGACCGAACATGCTAACCACTACTAACTGCCTCATTGCCTACTAACCTGCCTCATTGGTCTAGTAGACCGAAAATAATATAAAAAGAAAAAATATATTGAACTATCAGACCCCACAAACTTCGTTTTGTCAAAAAGATTTGGAATGCGGCAGATTTCAGTTTTACGAATGATTTCCGAAATGAAATTACAGCAATTCGGTTGAGTTGTAACTATTCAATTGATTTTGAACTTTGTGCAGCAGTAATAAAGTGTATATTGACTCTTTGACGTTCGGAACACTCCTATATTGCTAAGACAACAGTGAGTACTTGTAATTTATTAAGAATAGTAATAAAGATGAAATTGACTCAACATTTATTTAGAAAACGTTTGTATGGGAAACAGAAAAGGGCCGTTTTTAGGGTTTTCCCCAATTATTCGAACTTTTCTCATCGTTAAAACCATCCTTGGACTTCAATTAACATTTAGAAAAACATTGTCAAAATTGACCGAGGCGTTGTTAAGTTATGCGCTTACCAACACATATTGCGATTTATATTTATATTATAGATTACGAGCTGAACTAAACTAAGTGCAAGCTTCCTTTTTAATATTGGTAGTGTATCCCCAAATATATCTGCTATATTGTTATTATGTAAAGTGTTGTATGAATTTATTGCTTGGTGCAAATTGTGTTAGGTTTATGCGTGGCGTATGTAAGGCGATATTTATTATATCATTAAATTTCCAACACATCTTCCTTTTTCCCTCCCTTAAGTCTCGGAAATCTAAACTTTTACATTTGTATAAATAAAAACAAGACCTTAAAATTAGCTTGCCTAAGAAATTTCACTTCTGACATGTGTACTTTGTACGCACGTCCTTTTATTCTTTTATTTGTTGATTCTGAGGCGGTATAATAAAAGAAAGTATGTATGGGTTCAGAATGGATGAATTACTCAACAAATGTTTACTTTACGCTGATGATCAAGTAATACTTGTGTCATCCGCTATTGAGCTACAGAAGATGCTAAATATTATGAATGAAGCTTTGAAAGGGAAAGGAATGAAAGTGAATGTAAACAAAACGAAAGTTATGCTTTTTGAACGAGATGAATCTATGATGAATGGCAATATTTTGATAGATGGGGAACAAGTGGAAGAGGTGAAAGAATTTGTATACTTGGGATCTAAATTTACAAAAGATGGAACATGTGAAAGTGATATCGAAAGGAGAGTGAATGCAGGGAATATGGTAAATGGTGCTCTGCATGCTTTTATGAATAGCCAGATGGTGTCTCAAAGGGCTAGACTGGCAGTGCATGCTGGAGTGTTGGTGCCAACACTTATGTATGGTAGTGAAAGTTGGGTATGGCAGAAGAATCACAAAAGTAAAATAAATGCGGTAGAGATGAG
>JACTOM010000073.1:2528801-2585571 GCA_015832385.1 Elymnias hypermnestra | reverse complement strand
TAAATTCAAAATTAAACATTTGGTATCTTGATGATGGAACTTTTGGAGGTGAAGCGACAACAGTTCTTGAAGACTTAAATATTATTATTGATAACTTTAAAACTTTAGGTTTGGAATTAAATTTTAACAAATGTGAATTATACGTCCCAAACACCTTTCCATACATAGAAAGAAAAAAAGTTATTGATAAATTTAATGAGTTAGCTCCAAATATCAAAATTATAGACATAGAATCGCTACGCCTATTAGGTGCACCAGTTTTAGAAGACGCTATTCCTTCTTTTTTAGAAGATCAAATTTCAAAATTCATAAACATTTTTGATAACCTTAGCAAAATTAATGTACATATGGCATATCACATTATTCGGTTTTGTTTATTTGTTCCAAAATTTACTTATTTTTTGAGATGCTGCCCTATCTGGAAATTTCTAAATCACCTCAATTTAATAGACTCGTCCATTCAAGACATACTCATCAAAACGCTAAATTGTTCATTAACTGAACAGTCTTGGCGCCAAGCTTCTTTGCCAATACGGTTTGGAGGTATTGGCATAAGAAAAGTTTCATCAGTTGCACTTCCGGCTTTTTTGTCATCTGTTCATAGCACAAAATCTTTATTCGAAAAAATTACACACTCTTTGGATTTATCACAAAATGAAATTCCGTATTGTACAGAAGCCAAAGCAGCTTGGGTGGATGCATGTCCAGGTGAATCCCTTCCTGTTTCTTTGGCTTCACAAAGGCTGTGGGACGAGCCGCTCTGTAAACTTGAATATAACCGACTTCTAAACGAGTCTAAGAATCCTACAGAGCGTGCTCGTCTTCTTGCTGTTTCGACTAGGGAATCAGGTTTTTGGTTGCAAGCTCTTCCATCGCCTAATTTAGGAACGTTATTAGACAACAATTCTTTTTGTATTAGTATAGGTTTACGTTTAGGTTTGCCATTAGTTCATCCTCATTGCTGTCCTTGCGGAGTCCAAGTCGACCGCTTAGGACACCATGGTCTATCTTGTCAGCGCAGTGCCGGTCGCCTTTCAAGACATGCAGCTTTGAATGATATTATTCGTAGAGCTCTTGCCACTGCTAACGTACCGGCTCAATTAGAGCCGAACGGTGTTGTACGTAGCGATGGCAAGAGACCTGACGGAATTACTTTAATTCCATGGAAGAATGGAAGGTGCCTGGTATGGGATGCGACTTGTGTTGATACCATGGCGCCTTCACATTTAAAATTATCTTCATCGTTGCCTGGTATTGTGGCGACTGACGCCGAAATTAAAAAATTGCAGAAATATGGATCTATTACACAAGATCACATATTTCTGCCATTTGGCGTGGAAACTATGGGACCGTGGGGCTCTGAAGCCAAAATATTTTTTAAACATCTTTCTAAGCGGTTACTGGATTCCACAAGTGACCTCAAAGCTGGCGCTTACCTTGGGCAAAGGATCAGCTTAGCTATCCAAAGAGGTAATGTTGCCAGTATTTTAGGAACACACCCTATGGACAGCAATTTGAATGCGGCTTATTATTTGATTTAATTCATTTTATTTGTTATTTTTTTATATTCTTGTATGTAACTGATGTTATTAGTTTAAAAATGTCGAAAATTAATACAAGTAACTTCCTAACCTTCAAAAAAAAAAATAATAATAACACTAGTCGAAAACTCAATATTCATTTTTGAATTGGGCAAAAGGAATATTTCTACCAAATTTCAAGCTTCTACGCCTTATGGTTCCAGAGATATCTTGATAAGTTAATAGATGTCAACTAAGTAATACAAGTAACAAACAGATGTTGCCGCAGTCCCACATACCCCACAAAGTCCCACATAAGTTACTCTGGTTTTCTAGTAAAATATAAATTCCCTGAGTTACGAATACGAAACCCCATGAAGCAACCAGAAATAGCTAACTACTAGATCAATGTGGCAGTTATTTTTATAGTAGAGTAACAAATTACTGTGCATTGCAGCTGCAAACGTTAAAGTTTGTACAGTAAAATATCTTTTCCGTAACTCACAACGTGTTATCACGTGGCAATTGGACGCGTACAGATATACGAGCCGACAATTTTGTACGTATAACATTTTCAACATTTAAAATGCAAGACTGCGAACTTGCTTATAGGAAATCCTGTCGAAACTTGGATAAGTGTAAACGGTTATCCCACACTTTTTTATTTAACTGTAACACTAGATATGAACAGTGCATTATTATTTTTTTACTATACCTTACAAGAATGCAGTAGTTATACATAATTTGGAATCAAATAGTTTCCAGAACGCCGATGCCATCTATCGGCGCTGGACAGAGTCAATGAGTTACAGGCCGACGACCTACTAAGCCGTCATATACTAAGCAACACGCCGTCATCAAATTACAACGTCTGCTAGATCTGCTGCCAGACTGGTGGAAGGTGTCAGTCAACGTTGCAACACGTCAGCCATCATGTTCTGCCGTTACGAGCCGCATTGTGAATTGAACATCGGGGAGTAGGACGTAGAGGTGCCGCATCGACCGCGGGCTGTGCCTAGCAGACACGGTGATCGACGCCGAAGTCTTTCATTAAATGTCAAATTGAAGATCTACGTCCGCTCCAGACTGACATATGCGGCTCCTGCCTGGTACTCTTGCTGCTTAGGGTACCAGAAGAAAAAGCTGCAGATCCAGCAGAATAAGTGCCTACATCTAATAGTAGGAGCTCCTAGGTACGTCAGAAATGAAATCATACATCGTGACATACGGACGCCCACCATGGAGAAGTTCGTCCGCCAAATTGCGCGGAGTATGTTTCGCTTAGCGGACAACTCCCCGCATACACACCTCCACGGCATTGCCAGCCAAAATCAGAGAACGGCAAACACTGGGCGTCCCCTACCTTGTGAGCTCCTATTGGCGCCATCTCCGAACGTAAGCGATGACGGCGAAGACGACACGGAGGCAGTGGTAACACCCGGACTCGACGATATACTGGAGTGACCTGGATGGACCCGATAACTAGTTTAGCGGGTACCAGCCCGTTTTACTGCGGGCGTAATAGATTACCGGGCAACACTGATGCCCAAGGAAATGCCCGGGCAATGAGGCTGAGACTCGAGCCCCGTACTTCTCAACAATGTTGAGAAGAACCCCAGATGAAAAAGACCGACGGCGTCCCCGACATTTCTCGAGTAACGGTCCGCCAGAGCGGTTGACTGTTGCAACTGTCGCGCGTTCCTATTAATGTCTTCTGTTAACATGTTTGTGTAAATTGATATCGGGAACATTAAGTGATTGGAAATTATAATCTGAGTTAGTAAAGTGCACCAACATTACCTACCGACGACCACATTTTGAAGGTTGAATTATGAAACCCCACTGATGAGGAATTCGGTGGGGATCCTATGCTTTATATGATGCTTATGTAACTTAGTTGAAAGCAGAAATCATACTTAATGATCTCTCGGTTAAAGAAATGTACGTTTTCATTATATAACAATGAAAACTATATATATTTTCATTAAAAACAGCATATCAATTTTTAACAAAACCGGTTATTTAGTTTTGAAATCCTTTGGCTAACGAAACGAAAACGTCGTTTTATATGTCGGAGTGCAATAGTCTGTGGAACGCGGACGCCATCTGTCTATCAGTGTGGGACAGAGTCAATAAGTGACAAACCGGGGCGCGTCTCTCGACAGTTCTCGGGCGTCGGCCCGCCGATGCGGTCGACTTTTGATATTGTAGCGTTCCTAGCTGTTATTATTAATGAGTATGTGTAATTTGATATGGGCAATATAAAGTGATAGAACATTTTAATCTCAGGTAATTAATAAGGTGTATGATTGCACCAACATTGCCCACCAACGACCACACTATGGAAATTATGAATGCCATTAATGACGGTGTCGGCGGAGAAACCTACGCACCTATGTTTTATGCTTCCCTTCCTTCTCTCTTATTCTCAGACATATATAAAAAAGCTTTTTATTCAAATTATTGTATATTCATTTTTTTAGAATTCCTTATTCCTAGTATTCGTTGGTACAAGTAGTCGCTTAGCTAGCAAAGGACACGGGTTCGATTTTCTACAGGCCAAATTAGGAAATCAGATTTTCAAACCGTCTAAATGTGGACTGGATTCTATCTAAGACTTCATCATCACTTACCATCAATTGACATCACAGTAAACACTAACCTGTCGCGAATCAAAAAGAAATCTAAATAATAAAACCTTGTAAAATGTATTCCTCGTGGAACCCTGACCGAGTAACCAACTTTTGACATAAAGTGTGTCTTAGGTTTAATAAATTTTTCGCCTCCCAAGAAACTAACTTAACTTCCACTTATACGTTAAATTTGGGCATATCTTTCAACATAAACTTAAGTGTACGTATAAAATACTATTTTATATGTACACTTTATTGTTATATGACGGTGAGTGAGTTATAGTGACATGTAAATATAAAACCCTTATTTATACCATAGTATAAGGCTGAATAGTTTTTTTTAATGTGCTAATCTCAGGAACTACTGGCTGGATTTAAAAAAAATCATATACTGTTAGATAGCCTATTTATGGAAGAAGGTTACAGATTATATATCATCACGCTAAGATCAATAGAAGCGGTGCAGCAATTAAGAATGTTGAAGAATCTGGCTTTTTTCCCTTGTAGAAATTTCACTGCGTGCGTTGCGTGAATGGTTAGTTTCGCAAAAATCATGTATGACAAAGTTGTTCCCCTTTAAAAGATCCATAAATAAGTCTAAAATAGCATTGGTCTATCTTTTAAGGTTGGCTCAATATAAGCTCTTTTATGCAACGCAAACAGACTACCTCATTGGTCTAGTGGTTAGCGTGTTCGACTACAGACATGAGGTCCTGGGTTCGAGTCCCGGGTCGGGCCAATTCAAAAATCAATATTGAGTTTTCTATTAAGATTTTCTCAATATTTGCCTGAAGTTGGGAAGTTGGCGGTGTAATCCACCCCCGTGCCTCGGAGAGCACGTTAAGCCGTCGGTCCTGCGCCTGATCTCTCTCCGGTTGTGTCGGATTACCGTCACATCGGACTATGAGAGTGAAGGAATAGAGAGTGCACTTGTGTACTATGCCTGCCAATCCGCAGTGGAGCAGCGTGGTGGGACTATGCTCTAAAAACCCTCACTCTTCGGAGTGAGGAGGCCTGTGCCCAGCAGTGGGACGTTAATGGGCTACCACTTACTTACTTACTTAAACGAAACATGATGGGTTAGCTTGTCTATTATAAAACAAAGCCTTCCGCCAATGTATGTCTTTCTGTTTTCGGTAAACACAAAAATTACTGTACCGTTTTTCTTGGAGTTATCTCAAATAAATAGAGTGGTTATTTAAGGAATAATTATGAATCTAATTTGAAAATTTGTCGTGTAAATTAGTCGAAATATATCGTTTGGGAATTTGTCTTCCGTTGGTTCGGTTACGATGAAATTTTGAAGTATGGAGTATTATCAGTAGGAAGTCGAAACTCTTCGATAAGATTTATCATATTTCCACTATTTACACCAATAACTCAATAGACCGACAAATTTACAACAGATAAATATTGCAGGTATTCATTAATTACTAATCTATAACATTGAACTACTTTATGTTCATATTGTTATATTTGAACAAAGTTATAAGCATCCAAAATGGTAACGCGACTTATCCTTTCAATAATATCATAAATATTAGCACATATGTCCATATTAAAAACGGCTAACATTTCGCAATTTACAAGCGGCGAACTTTTATGTCAGCAAGCGTACGTGAGCAGTAAGATTAAACATGAATTATGTTCTGAACAAGGATACCCATAAAGCATGTAACACGAGGGAAAAATCTATCTTTCCAAACAGTATTTAGATAGCGATATATTTCGCTTTTGTCTTTTTTCTACCAACATTAATAAAAGCGAAAAATAAATGTACAAATCTCATGGCAATTACAATTTTTTCTTGTATACAATATCTTATAAGCAATCACAGCTGATCAACTGTGCGTGTGTGAGTTGTATGTGTGTGTGTGAGAGAGAAAGAGAGGGAGAGAGATGGAGAGCGTGTGTGTGTGTGTGTGTGTGTATGTGTGTGTGTGTGTGTGTGTGTGTGTGTGTGTGAAATTATGCTTATTAATTAAAAGACTCTAAATAATATAAAGGATTGGCACTTAAATTTAGGTAAGATAATAGAATGTATATTTTAAATTGACGAAAAGTCTTTATAAATTATATTTTTAGAGTAACGATATGTTAGTATAAATAAAAAATAACTTACAGCTTTACAGTCGACAGATTGTCTCGTTAATTGAAGAAATTACAACGTATAATGAAAGATTAATAACTTCATGTTTCATAAAGTATTCTTGAACACGTAAAGAGCTTTAAATGCAGCGTTGACTTCGTGTTTCACAACTTCCAAAGACAGTTGTTAAAATAATGTCTCCGTGTTTAAAAGTGTTTGAACTCGAAAGTATTTCCAGGAGGAGGCATAATATAAAACTTTTTATTTATATCTATTATCCAATGCATTATAGGTGTATATCCAAATACGTTTTTTTAATATAAAAGCTTAAGTTACTCCTTGTGACATCAGCTGTATGCCCGTGCAAGTTTCGTCAAAATCATGCCAGAGATTAATCAAAGAGAAAAATCAAAATGTGAATACATTGATGAAAGAAAGAAGAAAGAAATTTATTTTACATTGCACAATCATCAACAAAAAATAAAGAAAAAATACAATTATCTATAAACAAACTTTTGATACAGTCTAAGATAGAAGCTGTCTGGACAGGTGGGAGGCTTCAGCCTTGGCTAGTTACCACCCCACCAGCAACGATGTACTGTTAAATAAAGTTATTTGTGTTCCGAAAGAAAAATAAACCATATGTAGAAACCATAAGAGGTAACTTAATTTTTTTTTTATTAATGCGAATGTAAAAAGAATTAAGAAGATTTAGAAAAGAAAAGAAGAATGTAAGAAGATTTAGAAAAGGAAAATCATTCGGAAAACTGCAATCTGCAACAGAAGTCTGTTGGATCTGCTAGTATTATAATAAAAATGTTCGATTCCATTTGACATATACCTACTTGTTCAAATGTAACGTACATTTGACGTACAATGTTGCATCTAGGCCACACCACCCCTATTGTAGTTCAATTAAATGTAATTGTTTAGGTACATCCCGTTTCAATTTATTAGTGGAGGTACATACGGGGGAATTCAATTGTTTATCGAAAGCACTTATCTAAAACGCCATCGATTTTTGCTAATTTGTTTTCCTTTAGTGTTTTACAATTCCTACTATGGGTTATTCCTATCATACATTATATGTATGAATGTCTATATGTAGTTAATATATGTATGTGGAGAAGTATTTATAATAGGTTGTTATATATAAATCAATGCCTGCCTCATTGGTCTAGTGGTTAGCATGTTCGACTACAGACATGAGGTCCTGGGTTCGAGTCCCGGGTCGGGCCAATTCAAATATCAATATTGAGTTTTCTATTAAGATTTTCTCAATATTTGCCCGAAGTTGGGAAGTTGGCGGTGTGATCCACCCCCGTGCCTCGAAGCGCACGTTAAGCCGTCGGTCCTGCACCTAATCTCTCTCCGGTCGTATCGGATTCCCGTCACATCGGACTATGAAAGTGAAGGAATAGAGAGTGCACTTGTGTACGTGGGACGTTAATGGGCTGCTACTTACCTTTATATAAATCAAAATCAAAATATTCCTTATTATGGTAACAAAATATATATATTTTGGTAACAAAATAACCATCGGTTCGGAAAGTTGAATGCGCTGAGAAGAAACCGGCAAGAAACTCAACGGTTACTCTTTTAAAGATAGTTTTGTATTCTACAATGTGTAATATATTGCTTCTGTGAGCAACTGGAATTAAGTCCAAACATTTCTATCGCCTAAATAATCTTCAACATTATAATATGCCTTTTGTAAAAGGATGTTTTTGATATATTTCTTTAAATTATGTGAGGACAAATCTAAAACTGATTGCAGTATCTCATTGAAAATGCGTATGCTCAACCCGACAAATGATTTCTGAACCTTTTTCACTGTAAAATGTGCATCTCTGCACGTTAAACCGTCGGTCCTGCGCCTAATCTCTCTCCGGTCGTGTCGGATTGCCCTCACGACGGACTATGAGAGTGAAGGAATAGAGTGTTTTCAATGCCTTCCAACCCGCACTGGAGCAGCGTGGTGGGTTTAAGCTCTAAAACTCTCCCTCCTATGAGCCAGGGTCTGTGTCCAGCAGTGGGAGTTTAATAGGCTGCTACTTACCTTATTTTACCCTAATTAGCGTAGAAGTTGACTATAATCTTATTATTTTTCCGAGCCTGAAAGGCAATCACTTGCATCATAGTCTCCTACGGAGAAAATATAGTACCAGAACAATAGACTAGACCACCAAATGCAAATATTAGTCCCAGTGCCAATACTGTATTACCAGAAAGTGAGGTAATGGTGGATGATGGAGCGTCAATGGAACTAAAGGATAGATCAGAGATAGCAACATCCTCATCTCAGACAAACGCACGTTGTGAAACTGGATCATCTTCAGTTGAGATGGTGTCCACTGCTAGCACGGATGGAGTTGGAATGCCTAGTTCAACTGAAGCAATTTCGCTTACAAGCGCGAGTAGTGAAGGCCAAAACTCTATATCAATTGATAAAGTTCCAATTGCTAGCACGACTGAGACAAATGGATAGTCTACCTCAGTCACGACTGAAGAACCCCGAAACGCATAACGCGGAAACCCGTTTACATAAGACTTTGAATGTTATTTTATATGTATTCATAAGTGTATTTATATTTTACTGTGTATTCGTCGTCGTCGTCGTCGTCGCTTCAACCGATGGACGTCCACCGTTGGACATAGGTCTCACGTAATGACCGCCACAAGGCCCGATCTTGTGTCGCCTACTGTGGGGTGTAAGGGAGAAACGAGTCCCAGTCCGTTTCTCCAAACGCCAACCTCACCTGCACGCGGTGCACCCTGCTTCTACCGACGAGGCTCTGGCGACCGACAAATGGCGGTATAACCATTCTCCATAGCTGACCTAAATGCCACAGACCGATAACGGGCAGCAGCGTTATCGGTGCGATAAGGTCAGCACTGCGATCACCAACCCGCCTGCCAAGCGTGGTGATTATCGGCACAACCACAAATGACTAAAACTGTGTATTCATATTTAGTTTTTAAGTATTGGTGGAGGGATATGGTGTATGGAGTGGGTAACGTAAGAAAAACGAACTGTCAGTTGTGTAACCTGTAGTAAACGTGCACTGCGTAGTTTGTGTTTTATTTCAACTTTATTGCAAATATACTACAGTTTTATAATGTATTTTTAATCACAGCAGGTGCATTTCCTAAAGGCACTTTCTGTGTCAAACTCGAACAATACACCATTTATTTCCTATGCTTCAAATTGTACAAACCTCATCTTTATAGGTGCTTATAAAATTTTATAGCTTCATAAATTTCGCTATAACGTATGTGAAAGCGCTTGTTCATGACTTTACAAGATATCATGGCGTGTTTACAGACAATATCTGTATACGATTTCTATTGAAGATTGTAATTCCATGTGTCGGGGCAGTGATATACGTTTTGAAATTTAGTGTAAGCAGCATAAACATAAAAACAGACGGACTCGCTGGCATAATGATGTTAGAACCCATTTTGCTAACGGAGGTCCGTTTTTTGCCCTGGGAAATGCTTTTACGCACTTATCCCGACCTGAATGGGTCAGGAGTGTGAGACTCGGCGAGGGAGGTGACCTCGAAATACTCAATTAAACCCAGCGGAACCCTCTTCATCCGTTTCTGAGGCACCAGAGGTTCAGCTTTGGCATTCTTCCCTGGTGCCCCAGATGAGCCCGGCTGAGGATTCATGGAGACGGGAGCAAGTGCCCAAACAAGCACCGCCAGGTATCCCACCTCCTTCAACGGTGAGAGGGAGCATCTACTGCATTTTTCCTATCTCGCTCGTAGGCCTCCTTTAGCGAGATTACAGTCTCGCAGAAGAAGGCCACTTCCGCCCAACATCTCTCCTCGTCGTCGTTGTCGCTTCAACCGATGGATGTCCACTGCTGGACATAGGTCTCACGTAATGACGTCCACAAGGCCCGATCTTGCGCCTGCTGGAGCCAGCAGCTACCGGCGACCCTCTTTATATCATCGGTCCACCTTGTGGGGGGTCTGCCTATACTGCGACGTGCGGTGCGGGGTCGCCACTCCAGCACTTACCGCCCCCAACGTCCATCGGTCTTTCGCGCTATGTGCCCCGCCCATTTCAGGTTCGCGATTCGTAGGACTATGTCGTTGACTCTGGTTCTACTACGGATCTCTTCATTTCTGATTCGATCACGATCAGAGAAACTCCGAGCATAGCCCTCTCCATCACACGCTGAGTGACTCTGAGCTTCCCTAAGAGGCCCATATCTTTCCTAGGTTCGATTATTATAACTAGAAGTTTATAAAAAAGCATTTTCTAGTTTGTCTGATTCTAGATGCGCAGGATTTGTGGCTAGTTACCATCCTATCAGAAAATACGGGCCAACAAGCATTTGGGGTATGATACTATGTTGAAATGAAATGAACTGTCTCTACCCAGGATTGAAACCAGTGAATCTTTGAGTGCACACCTCTCAATAGGCCATCACAGCTTCTGTATTAACAGCAAAATACGTAGCGTATATTACTCCGATATATTTTTATGCAGCTACAAATTGCGATGCAGCTGTTGGCGTTAAAAGTTTGCACAATAAAATATCTTTCTCGTAACTCACTATGCGCTATCACGCGGCAATACCCATATAGATATACGAGCAGACGCTCGAATTACATTTTCAACGTTTAAACTTCGAAATTGTCAAATTACTCATGGAAATTTAAGCTAAAAGTTGAATAAATGAAAGCGGTTATAACAAATTATTTAACTGCAACATTCGGCAGCCGGCCAGCGCACTGCAACACCACACTAGTTATACACTTCTGATATTGTTTCATTTGTAGTAAAAAAATTATTAGCTCATTTTATCAACTTACATTTTCTCGCTCAGCTCTCTCTTTATAGATAGATAAACATGAAACTAAAAAAAGATGATACAATAACTCAGTATTAGGTACTTTAGGTGTGCAATTGGGTGGTCTTATCGAACTTATCTCTTCCAGAAAGCCCTGGCGTTAAGAAGACTGACAAAGAAAGGAGAGAGATAAGAGAGAGAGAGTACATACAAATAAATATTAGAATGTGTATACTTATCTATATCTTTATTTATATATGATTACTGAGGGTCAGGGGCGGATATCAGAAGGAAACATATTATAAGATAAAGGATTTATTAATTAAACTGAGTATTAAAAGGAATAATTTAATGGAACTAGAATATGACGGTAATGAGTTTGCCTATATGACAAAGGCAGAAGTCAGGTGAATTTATTATAGCAGTACTGGTTATCACAACGCCAACGGTCGATGCCCCGACGCAGTCACTAAGGGATGCGTACCGAGAGGCAGCAACTCTCTTGGGACGATATCCACCACTGGATATCTTTCAGACCTCTGCTATTTGCCAGGCAAGGGGAGACGAAGTTGAGAGGGAGCTCTGCTTACTTAGAAAGTGGGCATATGGGCAAATCTACGCAGAACGGCGGGTCCGCCTCGAGGAGGAACGCTCAATTTGCCAACGCGTGATCAAGGCGATTCTACCTAACTTTAAGACCTAGTGGAGAGGAGTGTCAGCAACGTCACGTTCAGGTTCACACAGATGCTAACCGGATACAGTTGCTTTGATGAGTATCTGTTTTAAATTGGACGGGATTCAACCCTTACATGTCATCACTGTGGGGCAGATCAAGACGCTTGAAGTGTGCCCAGCGTGGCACTCCGAACGACGCGTCTTGGTGAATAAAAATATGAATAGATCTCTCGGTGCAAGCAGTAATTGCAACGATGCTTAAGGTGCAGGGAGCGTGGAAGGTGGTGGTCTCCTTTTGTGAAGATGTTCTTCGCAAAAAGGAGACTGCCGAAAGAACCCGTGAGAGGATTGATCCCGAACACAGGGACGTTCATCGGGCCTCCGGCGATAACCAAACTGCAACGGCTGCGAGCGCTATAAGTTCGAGAGTTGTTAGGAGTGGGGGGGGACTCTGGCAGCTCGCAATTGAGGCACTAGTACGTTCTGCCCGAGTTGCCGGAACCACCCCAGCAGGCAAGTGACGCTACCGAGGGGTTTTTAATGGGTAAAAGTTCTACATAATTCGATTTCTTTTCCCCAGATGACGGCTATGTTTTGAACATCTCCTCCCCCAACAAGAACAAAAAATAGGGGATGAGTACCGAACCCTTTTTTTCGAAGTGTGTAGTAGCTGTTAGCCCTACTGGCTTTTACAGCGTAACCGGGTAGGGTGAGGAGCGTAAATGCTTCGCCAAGGGTGGGTAGAAGAGCCCTGCTGCGTCGTGGGGACAACGTTGTTCAAAGGGCGCCTTCTGTGAGGCTCGGACCAAGGCTTAGAGCAACGCTGAAATGGATAAATTGACAGTGCTTAGTCTTGATGTCTATGGTTCCGCGGTGCATCAGATACCGGGGATCGTTACGAACCCGCACTCGCGGCTCCTTTTATAGCACTCCTTCGACGATCCGAGGCACGTGCCTTCAACGATCCCTTGCAGTTTCTTTCTATTAACCATCCAACTGACATCACGTGCGTCATATATATATATATATATATATATATGAATATTTATTTATGTATGTGTGTATGTAATATATATCAATGTGTTGTTTTTTTTTATTTGTATATTATTGTATACCGCCTACCATATTTTACACTAAGATTTTCATTCGCCCAAAGGTTGCATTGAAGAAATCACTAGGTAGCGATATGGCCACCTCTTCTACTCGTGTATTTTTTAACTTTGTTTTTAAGTTACATAAAAAATAGCTGTCTTAATAAAAAAAAATCTTATGTGAGTGTGTATATCACTGAACTCCTTCTAAGCTGTTGGACTAATTATGTTAATTTTTTTTATATTTCGTCAAGATTCGAGAATGAGTTAGATTGACAATTCAATTTGAAAAATAACTAATTTACAAAAAATAATTAATTTAATAATAATTTATAATAAGTTAGTACTAGCTGGTTTCGTGGTGTCATCCTCGTAGTTTCTGATATTTTTTTTATTGCTAACAGTTTAGCGCTTGACTGTGATCACACCTGATAGTAAGTGATGAGACAGTGTAATATGGAAGCGTGCTAATCTAGTAAGAGGCAATTTACCTGTTTCTATTTGCCTGCCTATCTTAGATGAGAAGATGATCTGAAAGCAGTGGGTGGGGGAACGTGGTCAAGATTAGCAAGGGATAGACAGAATTGGAAGAAGTTGAAAGAGGCCTTAGCCAAGATTGGGCAAACAGACACTATGTTCAGATAAACAGATATTATGTTCGGCTTGCAAATTAAAAAAAAAAATCAATTTAGTGTTTGAATAAAAGGCTATTATTATTATTATTATTTGCTCGGGACTACACGAAAACGGTTCTTAGTGACCGTCTACACTTATTTTAAACCCTTTTTCTAGTATTTTTCTCAGGTCTGTAAATTTAAATATAAAAATCACAGTGTTCAACTACAATTAAATACAAAACTTAGGATAGATATGATTTTAACTTATAATGAAAGTATGAGTTCAGCTGTCAACTAAGTTATCCTCCTTGCTTCGTTTCCTCAATTCTGAGGGTCGTGACAACCACCTCTGATGAGCAATTTTCTTTTAATAATGGAACGCCATTTGCCTCTGCTTTCCGCGGCGTGTAAGGCATCGTAGACGGAAGTCTGTAATGTGGTGCGGATCTGATCGGACCAACGCATTGGGCTCCGACCTCTTGCTCTTTTGCCATTAACTTTTCCAGTTATCACGAGCTTTTCGAGGTTATCACCCTGTTTCCTGGCAATGTGCCCAAAGTACTCAAGTATTTTTTTGAGGCAGATGGTGGAAAGCCTAGTTGTAACATTGAGTTTCTTAAGAATTGATGCGTTGGTCCGATGTGCTGTCCACGGTATACGAAGCATTTTTCTTCAGCACCACATTTCAAAAGCATCGATGCGATTGCGGTCTGATGATCTCAAGGTCCACGTCTCAGTACCATAGAGAAATATCGAAAAGACGAGGCTTCGTAGTAGTTTAATTTTAGTTTTAAGAGATATTCGCTTATCCTTCCAAGTTCTATGGAGCTGAGACATGGCGCTCTTTGCCATTCCGATACGCCTCTTTACTTCGATTTCACATGAGCCATTATTGCTAATATTGGAGCCGACAACATACAACTAAGTTATATAAGCAACAAATAGACAGAGCCTTACTTTAACAACACATTGAACTGCATGCAGACGAAGTTACTCAGGTTGTCTAGTGTTAATATTCCCGATAAATACCAATTCTACGCAGAGGAAGTCGCGTGTACGATCTAGTACGTATAAGTCTATAATTCTATTTACACCTGCGGATTGACGACAGATACAAATCTGTGAAACTTAGTAGTACATGAATATTCAAGCAGAAATTCTTGGCATCGAGTAGCGAAATTGCTAGATATAATTTTATTGGGGTAAGTTACTTAATCTTGGAATGTTTTGTACCTTTGAGCAATTCAAAATCAAAATGTGCTTCTACCTGCAACTTTGACTGTATCGATTTAACTATCGTCAGCTATTGCCATCTATGATAAACTAACTACAACACTGCTGCTACAGTGCCACCTATGTAACTGTCATTTAATTTAATTATAAATAACAAAATATATTTTTTTTATTAAATTATTTAAGTTCATTATAAATTACAGAGGGGGCTTTTTATCGTCAGGAAATCATCTTGGATAACCACAACATCATAGAAAAATGATGTTGCGAGTTATTCCAGACTCCAACTGGCTAAAATCGTTGGATGACGAGGCCATGGGACTGTTAGTGGTACGCTGCTATGGCCCCGTCACTAACGTTTCCCGTAGCACTAAATAGTCCCAGCTCGATTTCGTGGTATCAAGTCAACCGTGGCCAGATATCACCTATGCAAAGTGAAAAGTAACAATCCCAAAGCCTCTAGAACACCACTTCTCCAGAATAGACCGCTGAAATGGCCTCCAAACCCGCACTTGGAGTAGGACTCTCGCCGATTGGCAGTGAGTATTGCTCTCCCGTGCCACCGCCGGATTTGGGGGTCTTGACCACCCGATGGTGGTCAGATTATTCGCCCATATTGAAGCTATATATAGTGCCATAGAGTGTACCCCACCAGCGCAGAGCTTGCGGCAGCTTACGCCCGGTGTTCGCGCCATTTGGTACTAAGCATTGGTACCTTGGAAGCAGCGTATTCGCGCCATCTGCAAGCTTTCCGACGTACTAATGCGCTAGTTATTGGAAAGCGGCGCGTCTACCACTAGAGGGCGCCTCCTGCGCCGTTCCATAAGCATGGAGCAATATAGTTTTATCTATAGTCTATGTATAGCTGCCAACCTCAAGTTTTGTGACCGGCGCAAAGAAAGCCCCCTCGTGGGTTTTTATCTTTTTTTGTCGTGAAAATTGCAGTAATTCCACATGGTTTTTTGGTTTTAGTGTTGCGGTTGATGAAGTCGTCACATTAGGGACCCTCTAGTGGCCCCTCTTGCTAATAAACGAGGTGCGGTGGGTCCCCGCAGCCACAGATTATTCGGCCCACGTAGTGTGCCTTAGTTTTGAGTATTTCTGTACCTAGTGGTGCACGAGACCGCCTTGGAGTGGATAAGAAGACAGGCGTCGCCGAAAGCAGCTCTTCGCGATGCTTTAGCAGGTCATGTAAGACACACATCTCCGTGATCAGTCACCTGCCAAACGGTTGTCGCCGCCCGAGAAGAACGGCATTCGAAGTAGGTGAAGATACACATCTGTTCGACCCCTAAGTGGAATCTCTCATATAATTTCTCCTCCCGCCGTCTCAGGGACCGATTCCACCTGGACTTTTTATGGGCCCGAGTTCAGGGTCATGTCCATGATAGGGTCCGGCGTGAACACCTGCATTTGAATTTGGCAAAATTGTTCACTTCATTGTAGAATTCATATCAATAGTTAATACCGCTTTAGAAAAGATCTCTTCGTTAAACACGTTATTTTTTAACTTTAGTTGTTCTTGCAAGTAATAATGGCGTCCCCTTCAAGTGCACAAACAGTGTTTTAAAAGTTAAATTATGCGGTCAACGGTTGCTAACCCCACATCTGAATAATACATAAGACTTTTAGCTGTCCTAATGAACTTGGCTTGTAGTTTCATCCTATTTTTATGAAAGGTGAAGCGAAAATCTAGGTCAAAACTCTTCAATATTAAGATATCGATAGAATAAAGGTAACTTCGCAATTAGACTGTTAAAATATTTAAAATACGAGGTAAAAACTTCGTATATATAGTCCGATCTATATACTCGTAAGTGGCAGCCTATTACAATCCCACTGTTGGGTACAGGTCCATTGGGGACCTAAAAAAGTAGGCTCAAAAAGCACTTTTGAATCGTCATTTGTCTGTCTGTTTGTAACAAATCTACCACTGCTTCAGAAAGTTGATTCCGCTGAGAAGAAACCGGCAAGAAACTCAACGGTTACTCTTTTAAATATAGGTTTATAGGTTACAATGTGCTTTCATGTGCAACTGGAATCAAGTCCAAACAGCTTTGTATTTAATATATTTTTTAAAGTTACGTGGAGAAAATCCTACCATTCGGGTATTTTAATAAAAATGAATATGCTCAATCTGACGAATGACTGTTGAGCCTAAAAATATGTAGAACTCAGCTTAACTGTTTCTCAGTTCCTACCTGACATTAGTGTTGCTAATACAAGTAAAACAACTTAGAAATAATACAAAAAAAAAATTAAATGTCCCACAGCCAATAACGGATAGTAAATTGTTATTATAATTCCAAATATATCTTTTTTTTCAATTGAATAACAAAAATTTGTTAAAATATACACAGTATTAAAACAATTGCTGGTAAACTGTGTCTACAAAATTTTATCGGAACTCGTTTCAGTTAAACCGAGCTCGCTGTTATTTTATCTGCATACTAGTTAAGCCCAGCCATACTCCGCTGTGGATAAAGAGAGAGAGAGAGAATACACTTTATTGTACACCCCGAACAATACATGAAATATATACAGTACCTTAATTATAGGATACAAAAAGGCGGCCTTATCGCTAAGTAGCGAATTCTGTCAGGCAACCTTAGGGTTAGAGAAATGTCTATAAAAATGTATTATAATATTATAATAAAATAATACATACTAATCTATATATAAGAGATATCCAGTCGGAGTCAAATAGTTTGCGGAACAGAGTCATTGAGTTACAAGCCGGCATGCATGCTCTTGTTCTTGAGAGACGGCCCGCCGCAGTGGTCGACTTTTGAAACTGTCGCGTTCCTATTGTTATTGCGTTTGTGTAAATTGATATCGGGAACATCAAGTGATTGGACACTATAATCTGATTTAACCAATAATGTTTGATTGCACCAACATTACCCACCAACGCCACAGTATGGAGAGTGTATTATGGAACCGACTAATGACGATGTTGGCGGGGAACACTATGCATATGCTACGCTTTCTTCTTCTCTTCTCTCTCTTATTCTCCGACACACACATATATAACAGGTCCCCTGTGCAATAACTCGCATAAATATATTCAGTTCCCTGGGATTATGGAAAAACCCGTTCTTATATATATGCGTACACATACACATAGATCATCTTGTTTTTATCCTATTAAATATTACTACTTTTTTATTACCACACACAAAGATTGTGTGTGTGTGTGTGTGTGTGTGTGTGTGTGTGTGTGTGTGTGTGCTGTGGAAGGTAGCAGCGAGGCTATAACGTCGCCGGCGGTAATTAATCCTGATTGGTCAACCGACGGCAACACCCCTCTCTCTCCTACCTCAGCACCCGCGATCGCCCTCTCTTCTGCTCGTGACGCCGTATGTACATGCCGAGCAGGAGAGTTGTATAAAAGGCCTCTCTCATGGTTTGTACTACACATTTCGCCTTAGACTGTCGAACAGAGTAGATCCCTTATAAGCGTTACTTGTAAACATACAAGAACCCTTAACTCTGCCGAACCGAACTCACCATAACTGAAGACCGAAGAATTCAACCTGGACAACCGAACCATGAATACTAACGATCGAAGAACCAAAGATCCGAACCCTCAACAATCGAAGAACCTGAACTACATACAGTCCACTGAACCCGGGGGATTCCTTTGATTCTGAAACCCTCCCCAACAGAGTCTAAAGAAAAGAAAATACCAAAAGTATTGATAAAAAGTGTACAAAAGCATCAATACGGTATTTATTATTACGGTTACATAATATGTCACTGCTGCCGTTGTATTTCCTATCGTAAACCTGTCGCACGTAAAAATATTACGTCAGTAATGTAAGGCGTATGTCTTTCATCAACGAAAACAAATATAGTGGATTAGGTTGTCGATAAGGTAGAATCAAAAGAAAGTTTACTTATAAAACAAAAAATTTGCACCTTTGTCCGTGATAGACTTTGAAACAATCCAACCGATGTAGCCCAAATCGAGCTCAATTAAAAGGCGATAATGATGGTTTCTGACCACCAAACTAATTAGATATTCTATTAATAACAAGGTAAGTTGCGACATTAACGTGTTTTTGGACACAGGCCCCTTCATTCTTATGAGAGAAATTTTTAAAGCTTAGAACCAACGCGCTTCACCACTGGGGTTGACAAGTAACACTTACACCAGAATTACTCCCGTGTAAAGAAAGAAAGAAAGAAAGAAAATATCTTTATTTATAAATTATGCCACACATCACAATATATTTTAGTACATTTTATTTTAATACCCTGCGATGTGTGGCATAACCTAGAAAATGGACCCAGCTCAGCATTTATGCTACACAGTCTGAAGACCATGTAGCGCTGATTTTCAGCTGGATCCCTTGCCCAGGTGCCATTACGAACGCAGCCCGATACAACTTAATCTATCCTTATATCTAAAACTACAGGTCCTGATAAAAACCTGTGTAGGGGCTTGAGAGGCAACACATACCCCAGAATTACTACCGTTCTAGGGGTTGATAGGCTAAACTAACCCCAAGTAACTCCCGTTCTGTTGGTTGACAGGCTACGCTTACTCCAGAATCAATTCCATTCTGGGGGTTGACAGACTACACTTGCCTCAGAATTACTTCCGTTCTGGGAGTTGACAGGCTACACTTACCTTAGAATCACACCCTATATTTGCAGGCTTTCACACCATGTTTTCTTTAACTGAAAAATCTATGCATCTCACCACTAGTATTATAAACTCATGTATACTTTATTAGTTATGACGAAAAATTCAGCAAGGAAATAATAACTCAACCTCTATTATGTTCCCCCTTCCTTCCAAGTTTAATATACTAAAATATTTCTACTTAATACCACATATTTATGTAAGCATTAAGATTTCACGTTCATCACCACCGTTACATACACAAAATTTATGCATAAACGTGATTAATTCGTTGTTTGTTATGAATATGCGTGGCGTGATGAAGCCCCTTATTCGTTTATAAAGCATTTTACTTTAATTTATTATTCGGCTTAACATTTTTATTTTTAAAATTATAAATTATGTAACTAACAAAGAACTATTAACGTTCTTAGATACATTGAAATATTATTATAACGGGAATTGCTTCGCTACCATAGGTTCTGGGTGCGATTTCCGGCGGTGATAATTTAGGAAATTGCATTTTCTAATGTACTTGAATCTGGAATAGTCAGAAGCTGCAGCTGAACCAGCAAAGACGAGAAGAAACCATTACATCTAAATTAAATCTTACAAGGTTAGTATACTTCGAGTTGAGTCTGTATCGCCACTCAACATCAGATGAGATTACAGACAAGCGTTAATCTGGCAAAAAAATTGTTTTTAATTTTTATTAGATCAGGCAAAGGAATATATATAGCTTTAGATTTAAGTCAAGGCTGAAAAAAAAACTTTGAACCAGTAATGTTTAGGCGCCTAATGAATTTGTGAGGCAACGACATGCAAAAGTACAATAGCTCTTAATTTTGAACAGGAGTGTGGAGGAATCCTTCTGTTGTGTGAATGTGTTGTCAGTCAAGGTGGTCAAGTCCACAAAACAGCATCTTCATAGAGTGCTGGGAAATTGTAATTTGACGTTCGGAAATGTTAACACTGTATTAATTCAAATTGAAGCCATATTGAACCCTCGTCCCCTAACGCCATTATCATCGGATCCTGCAAACTACACTTCATTGACTCCGGGACATTCTTTATAGGCAGGCCTCTGACTGCCTTGCCACAACCTAATAATTTGGTTTAATGAGTTTGTTGCAGAGTTGCAGCTTCAAATTAAGTGGCACTCTTCTGATACAGAGCTAAAACTTGATCGCCAAAGATGACAAACTCCACCCATTAAAGTGGAGATGAGAAAGATTCCTAGAAGTGCATCCAAGAAGTGATGGAAATATTCGGGTTGCTGACATTCGTACTGTATTTATACATGCAAAAGTACAATTCATTGCTCTTATATTTGAACAGGAGTGTGGAAGGTCAGTCAAGGTGATTAAAGGATGTCGTCTAAGCCAATCTTTGTTCTTTTATATAATAAAAAGTGATATAAGCTCCAATAACCCGTATTCATGCACAAGTAATGCGGTTCAATTTATTCTATAGGTGTTGAGGTTCATTCAGGTGAACCATTATATATGAGTTAAATATAAAAGTATTAAATTAAATAATCAAACACTATTACAAAAGTCGACCTACTTTCAAGCGTTTTAAATAAAATGCCAAGGGAATAATTATACACAATGGAAAGCGTTTCAAGCTATGCAAGCTACGAGTACGAGCTACGACGTAGCAACGTAGAAGGAAATACAGTCACTCTCAATATAGGAATGTTGCTAAATGCACAAAATGCTAACAAATATCTAAACGTTTGATATCATATTAAGAAATGACGAGTTCAATTTCATTTAATAATGAAATAAAATTACAAAATGCAACCTATTTTGATTCATTTTAAATAAAATGCCAAGGGAATTAAGCACTATGAAAAAAAACCTGGGCACGTAAAAGGAAATAGAGTCACTCTCGGCATAGGAACCCTGCCTACCCTACTAAACGCTAATGAATGTAATTAAAACTCTGCTTTAAAATATAAAAAACCAACATCGCATATAAAACATTGGGGTATTCAATTGATTCTTCACAGCCAAGATTCTTCAGCTACTGTATAAAGCCCAATATCAACCCCTTCCATTTGACCGGAATCAAAGTCGAGCAATCGAATTCTCGGCAACCTATAACTGATGAATAAACTGGAGAGTCTAGAACACAGAAAAATCATTATTTCCCTCTGTGTCTAGAGAGAAGAGAAGTGTTTAGAGGAACTATTCAACTTATTACCGCGATCACAACAACGACCAATCATCTCGTCGTAGAAATAAATTCCACCCACATACTCTGGATGAATGCCACTCATCAATGACTCGGTTTGGTCGACGCCTTTTTCCACGTACTTACAAAATGTGGAACCAAGTTACATCAGCGGTTTTACCCCAAGACTTCAACATGCGACTGTTTAAGAGGCAATTAAATTGTAACCTTCTGTACCAACAACACATTACCAGTTTCAATGGTGTTGCAAGTGTCTATGGACTGTGGCTACACCAGCTCGTTTGTCTGTCGTAATAATAATAATAAAAAACTTGATTTGAGATGAAAAATTGTAGCATTTTTTTAAATTGTGTGTTGGATAAATAGTATTCAGTTTTATTAAATATTCAAACAATATTACAATACTCGACCCACTTTTAAGCGTGTTTAATAAAGTGCAAAGAGGACAATTATACATATTTCAAGTTATGCAAGCTGTAACGTAGCGCCCGTGGCACGTAGCAGGAAAGGGAGTCACTCTCAGCATAGGAATCCTGCCAAACCCACCAAATGCTAATGAATGTATTTTAAAATCTAGTTGAGATAAAGCATTGCAGCATTTTTAAATTTAAATGGTAGTTTTCAATATAATGTATAATGTATGTAATGTAAAATGTTTCAAATAAAATGCTAACCGTACAACTATACACAATGGAAAGTATATAAAGTTATACAAGCTGCGACGTAGCCCACTTTTATAAGAACCCTGCCAAACCCACTGAGTGGTAATGAATGTAATTAAATTTTTAATTGGGATTAGGAAAAATAGCATGCATTTTTTAATAAATGGGAATGTTGAACTGATATTAATAATTTATATTACAGAATAATATAATTTAATATGTATCATCCATTATAGATAGCATTTCAAATTATACAAGCTACGACGTAAAAAACGTAGCATGTAGCAGGAAATAGAATCACTCTTGGCATAGAAATTCCGCCAAACCCACCTAATTAATGTATTTTAAAATCTAGTTGAGGTAAAGCCTTGCAGCATTTTGTATTTTAAATGGTAGTGTATTTTAAAGTACTTTTCAATATTATATAATTAAAAAAAATGTTATAATACAAATCTACTTCTAGCCATTTCAGATATAATGCCAAGGGAACAATTATACACAATGGAAAGTATTTAAAGTTTTACAAGCTGCGATGTAGTTCACTTTCATAGGAACCCTGCCAAGCCCACTGAGTGGTAATGTGTGTGATTAAAATTTTAATTGAGATTAGGAACAAGAGCATGCTTTTTTTAAAAATTTTACAATATGTTATCTATTTTAAAGCATTTTAAATTAAATGCCATCATACCACCATACATAGACAAAAAATTCAAGTTATACAAGCAACGACGTACCAAACGTACCATGTAGAAGGAAATAGAATTACTCTCGACATAGAAATCCTGCTAAACCAAACAAACGCTAATAAATGTATTTTAAATCTAGTTGAGGTAAATCATTGCGGTATTTTTTATTTTAAATATATTATAAATACTTTTCAACGTTATATAATAACAAAAAATATTACAGTTCAAATCTACTTTCTAACAAAATGCCGGGAGGACAAATATATACAATGGAAAGCATTTCAAGTTACGGCGTAGCTCACTTCCAGCATAGGAATCCTGCCAAACCAACTAAATGATAATGAATGTATTTGAAATTCTAATTGCGATTAGGAACCAAATCATTTTTTGTCATTAATGGAAATACTGAATAAGTATTACAATATGTAACCTATTTTCAATCGTTTTAGATAAAAATGCCACGGGGACAATCATACACAATAGAAAACATTTGAAGTTATGCAAGCTACGACGTAGCAAACGTAGCACGTAGCAGGAAATGGAATCACTCACGGTATAAAATTCCTTCCAAACCCACTAAATGATACTGAATGTATTTGAAATTCTAATTGAGATTAGGAAATTAAACATTTTAGTTTCATTAATAGAAATACTGAATAAATATAACAATATGTAACCTATTTTCAATCGTTTTAGATACAAGTGCCATGGGGACAATCATATAATGGAAAACATTTCAAGCTACGACGTAGCAAACGTAGCATGTAGCAGGAAATGGAATCACTCACGGTATAAGATACCTAAGGCATTTGAAATCCTAATTGAGTTTAGGAACCAGAGCATTTTTTTTCAGTAATGAAAATATTGAACAAATATTACAATATGTAGCCTATTTTCAATCGTTTCAGATAAAAATGCCATGGGGACAATCACATAGAATGAAAACATTTCAAGTTATGCAAGCTACGACGTAGCAAACGTAGCATGTAGCTGGAGATGGAATCACTCACGGTATAAGATACCTAAGGTATTTGAAATCCTAATTGAGATTAGGAACCAAAGCATTTTTTTTCAGTAATGGAAATACTGAACAAATATTACAATATGTAGCCTATTTTCAATCGTTTCAGATAAAAATGCCATGGGGACAATCATACACAATGGAAAATATTTGAAGTTATGCAAGCTACGACGTAGCATGTAGCAGGAAATGGAATCACTCACGGTATAAGATACCTAAGGTATTTGAAATCCTAATTGAGATAAGGAACCAGAGCATTTTTTTCATTAATAGAAATACTGAATAAATATTACAATAAAGTAAGTAAGTAGCAGCCCTTTAACGTCACGTAGCGAGGGTTTTTAGAGCATAGACCCACCACGCTGCTCCACTGCGGAATGGCAGGCATAGTACACAAGTGCACTCTCTATTCCTTCACATAGTCCGATGTGACGGTAATCCGACACAACCAGAGAGACATCAGGCGCAGGACCGACGGCTTAACATGCTCTCCGAGGCACGGGGGTGAATCACACCGCCAACTTCCCAACTTCGGGCAAATATTGAGAAAATCTTAATAGACTCGTATCCATTATTTTTTTTTTTTTAGAAATTATACTCTGACGTCACGGTTACTTTATATATTTATATATAATAGTATATAAGGTTCATTTTATTCAGCAGCTTTTAAGAAAAATCACTAACAAATGTCAACAACAAAATAATAAAGTAAATCGGACTACGACAAAGCTAGAGTTTAATCCCCGCTGGCGCTAGATTTATTTAAAATGGAATTCAAAGAACTTTCTAGATAACGGAATATTACTGGATTTTATAGGTTAAGTTACAAAAACTATTATATTAACAATTTTCTGTGTAAGCTTTGTCTTATGCTTGCACTCCGACTTATATATTAATGTATTTATTTGTATATACGAGTATATGTATGAGTGTTTCTATGTACTTACAATATTTTATACATATATAATCAAATTAAAAATATCTTTATTCAAGTAGGCATATTACTGCACTTTTGAATCGTCAAATTATATTCCGTCTAATGATGGTACTCAAGAACTGCTTAAAATCTAAAGTTACGAGGGTTCCTTCGCGCCCTGATCCGAGAAGAGCCCACAACAAACTCAGTCGGGTATTTTGTTTTTTTGTTACCATCATAATTACAATATCATATTAGTTTACTATATTTTAATTCAAATTAGACCAATTCGTTCACTCCCACGCGTTTCTATCGTCTAAGTAATCTTGCAACTTATAATACGATTTTTCTATCAACTTTCTTTTAAGAAAGACTTTGAATTTATTAATTAACATCTCTAGAACGTCTTGTGGGAGTTTATTATAGAAACGTATACAGTTACCCTTAAATGAGTTGTTAATCTTATGCAGCCTACTAGAATTTATAACAAGTTTGTTTTGGTTTCGTAAGTTATATGATGTACATTCACTCTTTTTATTAAAAGTCCATGTTTTTATGTACGTAAAACAAGTTTTCTAATATATATACGCAGCGAACTGTCATTATATTATTATCTATATATTATGTGTAGTAATTGTATGCCTATTCATTTATACACACCACTTACCTTCTCTTTCCTTTCTTGACGGGTTCCTTAACGCCAGGGTTTTCAATTCTGGAGATTCAACTGGAGATTAAATTTGTTAATTTATAAGAATGTCTAGTGATAAGTCAATGGTGTATCTTTCTATATATAAATCAATATTAAAGGAAAAATGTTATAGATGAACTTATATAAAAAATACGTGAATAGAATAACAGCACCCGTCAACTTAAATATTTTTTAATGTTTTTATATAATGGAATAGAATAGAATTTTATTTGTGACAAATTTTCTAATAAACATTCAGTCATTACAAAATGTAAGGGACATTTGTTGGGATCACGACTCTGTCTCGATTCAGCCGCGAATGCTCGAGCTCTCATTTAGGTAATGTGATTACAAAAGCACATCTTCCGAGATAAAAGCGTAGGCTTTCTACGTAAGTAATGAATTCCACAGTCTCATCACATGAAGCGGGCCTCATAATTGTATGGATAATCCGAAGGAAGCACGAGAATCAAGGTGAGATTACATACTTCGAACCTGTTCGAGGATTTACATATATTATTCCATGTAACCTTTTGACGCTTTTTTTTTCGCTGGGAAATGCACTTGCGCCCCTCTGCCACGAGGCAGGGAGTGTGGGACTCGCCGGCAAGGCCAGAATACCCTCTACAAGCCAGCGACACCCTCACCCTAAATTGCGCATTCACCCTGACACTCCCGGATGAAACCGACTGACGATGTTTAAGGAGGAGACAAGAGGCGTTCGTATAGACGATTCCTGTCGCCCAGCCTCCTCCTCCGAAGGGGAGCAGCATTTGCTGCAGCTTCCCGTACTCGCTCCATTGCCTCCTTCAAAGAAATGTCGGATAGGCAGGAAGAGGCAACTGCATTCCATCCTATCTCACTGTCAAGCATGGCGTCCACTATACTTGGCAGAGAGAGATCCGCTCCGATGAGGGACACCAGAGAATGTCGCTGTGGTTCCCAAGCCGGAAATTCTGCCACGGTGTGGGCCGCCGTATCGACAGGCGCACTACTCTCTCTTTACGTCGTGCTATCTGATCCAAGTACTTTACGAAACATCCGTGTCCGGTCAGTACTTGCACCAGCCTAAAGGTAAGCGATGCGTACCGCCTAGCTAGCCATTGTTCGAGGCGAGGACGAATCGCCTCCACTGTGACCACACCTGCACTTGGAGACTCGAGATCCTCCATCCAAGCTTGAATTAAGACCCTGTCGAAAAGGGCTCTGACACTTTGGACCACGTCAATTAACCTTTTAACACTGATGCAATGGAGAGAGTACTCCCTTCACTAGCAGTGGTCCTGGGCCCGATTGATTAATTTAAGAAATTTCATATTCTATAATGATTAAGTCTAGACTGGTGGCAGGCTTCGGCCTGGCTAGTTACTACCCTACGAGCAAAAACATGCCGCCGAACAAAATGTTTGCGTTTCGGTACGATGCTGTATTGAAAACATCACATAAATTACCTCTTTCCAGGTTAGGGCGCTTCCATTTTAGATTGTATCATCACTTACCATCAGGTATAATCACAGTTAAGCGCTAACCTGTCAGGAAAGAAAGATAACTGACATAGCTTTTAGTAATGTCATATCTTTTTGTATCAACTATACTTCTATTGCTAGCGATAATGATGTTTAATTTATTGTTGAAAAATATACATGAGACAAAGTTAAATATATTAAAAAAAATAATTAGGGCAGTTGAGAAGGTCTTTCTAATAGATAACCTTAACGAAGTTCTAAACTTGGTCGGGTTTCTATTCCTTCACTATACTTTATCACCAGCCTTATTGGTCTAGTGGTAAGCATGTTCGAATACAGACATGAGGTTCTGGGTTCGAGCCAATATTGAGTTTTCAATTAAGATTTTCTCAATAGTTGCCCGAAGTTGGGAAGTTGGCGGTGTGATCCACCCCCGTGCCTCGGAGAGCACATTAAGCTATCGGTCCTGCGCCTGATCTCCATCCGATCGTGTCGGATTCCCGTCACATCGGAGTATGAAAGTGAAGGAATAGAGAGTGCACTTGTGTACTATGCCAGCCAATCCGCAATAGAGCAGCGTAGTGGGTATTTGCTCTAAAAAACCTCTCTCCTAGTAGTGAGGTGGCCTTTGCCCAGCAGTGGGACGTTAATGGGCTACTACTTACCTTACATGCATGTTCGGCCACAGTCATGAAGTCCTGGGTTCGAGTCCCGGGTCGGGCCAATTCAAAAATGAATATTGAATATTCTGTTACAATTTTCTCAATATTTGCCCGAAGTTGGGAAGTTGGAGATGTACTCCACCCCCGTGCCTCGGAGATCACGTTAAGCCGTCGGTCCTACGCCCGATCCCTCTCCCCTGATTCCCGTCACATCAGACTAAATGACTGAGTGAAGGAATAGAGAGTGCACTCGTGGACTATGCCTGCCAATCCGCAGTGGGCCAGCCTGGTGGATCTATGCTCTAAAAACCTTCTCTTCTATGAGTGAGAAAGTCCTGTGCCCAGCAATAGGACGTTAATGGGCTGCAACTTACTTACTTTACTTACCATCATGTATCAATATTAATATTTATTTATTTTTATAGAACAAAGTGATTGATTTTGCAATTAATTTTGAATCTATTAAGAGAAATCTTTGAAGGTCTTCTGCGAGTTTATTAAAGAAACGTATACTGTCACCCTTAACTGAGTCTGTAATTTTATATAACCTACTAGAATTTACAACATATACATCAATTTACGACTAACGATTAAAGAGGAACTTGGAATCTGAAGTTACGAGGGTTTCTTCGCACCCTGTCCTGAGAAGAGACTACAACAAGTCAGTATTCCTAATGCCGTCTATTAATATCTTGTTTCAACAAATCATTACAATTTTGAGAAACTTCTAGATGTAGTAATGACGGTGATGAAAAATGGATCTTAGACATAGCCTTTATACATAAGAAATTAATTACATGTGATAAAAGTATGGCTAATCCGAAAGCGGGATAAGAATCAACGTGTTACCACGTGTTTTAAACCTAGTTTCTTTATCGATTTCATTCAATTAATTCACTTCAACTATTGACTTTCAAAGGCCTTGAGAATTGTTCCGAGTTCAATTCATGGCATGGCAAAGCTTAACTTTGAGTCAATGTCTGTTACCTTTCCAAAAACTTTGTCCGTACAAACGTAGGAGGGCAATTATTCCATTATCTGATATTCAACGTAGGAAGTTCATCTCTAATGTCTCGTTATTATCTATTATACTTTATAAAATAATAAAATAATTATATACGCTTAAAACACTGCAATTAAAACTACATAAAGACAAAGTTAACATGAAATACAAAGTTTTTTGTTCTTTATCAACAAAGTAATATAATTTTATAGGTAATAAGCCTTCGATTCGGTGGAAACATGGGCCGTGTTGAGATCTTTGCAGAGATGCCGAATTGACCACCGGTACATACACGTGTTGAAGTGTTTGTACGAAAACGCCACTATGTCAGTCCGTATACAGGACCAAAGCACAGAGTCTATCCAACTGCAGCGTGGAGTGCGACAGGGAGATGTTATCTCCCCGAAGCTCTTTACTGCGGCGTTGGAGGACCTGTTTAAGCTTATGGAGTGGAACGGACTGGGCATCAACATCAACGGCGAGTACATCACTCATCTACGGTTTGCCGACGACGTGGTCATTATGGCAGAGACTCTGGAAGATCTCAATGCAATGCTCGATGACCTCAGCAGAGCTTCTCGACAGGTGGGCCTAAAAATGAACATGGATAAGACGAAAGTTATGTCCAATATCCATGTTCCGCTCCACCCAGTCATCGTTGAGAACTCCGCACTCGAAATTGTAGACGAATATACATACCTGGGACACATAGTCCAGCTAGGTAGGTCCAATTTCGAGAAAGAGGTCAACCGCCGAATCCAGCTCGGTTGGGCAGCGTTCGGGAAACTACGCCAGATATTTTCGTCCGATATCCCTCAGTGCCTGAAGACGAAGCTCTTCGAACAGTGCGTGTTGCCAGTGATGACCTACGGCTCCGAAACGTGGTCGCTGACTATGGGCCTCATTCGAAAGCTCAGAGTCACTCAGCGTGCGATGGAGAGGGCTATGCTCGGAGTTTCTCTACGCGATCAAATCAGAAATGAGGAGATCCGTAGCAGAACCAAAGTCACCGACATAGCCCTACGAATCGCGAACCTGAAGTGGCAATGGGCGGGGCACATAGTCCGACGGACCGATGGACGTTGGGGCCCGAAGGTGCTGGAGTTGCGACCCCGCACTGGGCGGCGCGGTGTAGGGAGACCCCCCACAAGGTAAACCGACGACATAAAGAGGGTCGCCGGTAGCCGCTGGAGCCAGGCGGGACAAGATCGGGCCTTGTGGACGTCATTACGTGAGACCTATGTCCAGCAGTGAGCGTCCACCAGTTGAAGCGACGAATATGTATACTGTTACATACATACATACGCCTCATCCCCATAGGAGTAGGCAGAGACCACGTCCTTCCACTTGCCACGATCCTTGCATATATCCTTCGCTTCTTTCATTCTCATTAAACTTTTCATACAAGTACGTCGGTTTAGAGTACTCTTGAGCTGGCTCTGGATTTGGTCCAAGAACGTTCGCCTTGGTCTTCCCCTTCCAACTTTCGCATTCACTCTTGACTCATAAATCCTTTTTGTCAGTCCCCTTCATTCATTCTCCCTATGTGCCCAAATCATCTAAGCATACCTTTCTCAATTTTAGTCACTACATCTTTTTTTATACCACAACGTTCCCTTATCACACTATTTCTTACTTTGTCACTCAGTTTTAATCCACTTATACTTCTCTAACGCTCTCATCTCTACCGCATTTATTTTGTTTTTGTGAATCTTCTGCCATACCCAACTTTCACTACTCCACATAAGTGTAGGCACCAACACTCCTTTATGCACAACCAGTCTGGCCCTTTGAGACACCATCTGGCTATTCATAAAGGCGTACAGAGCACCATTTACCATATTCCCTGCATTCACTCTCCTTTCAATATCACTTTCAAATGTAGTCTTTGATTACAACTCATTCGCTTAGTCATCGTGAGTCGATTATACACGAACATGCGTTACATAGCCAAGCGTGACGAATCAATCTCATTCAATAATCCAAGAAGTAATTTCTCATAAAGGATAAGGTATTCTTTGTATACTATTTTATATGCTTAATTTTAATTTAGAAATTAAGTGGTGCATAAATAAATACCCAGGAAGACCTACCGTAGACGTAGATCTGTGTTACAGTACGATGCTGTTTCGAAACCATATGAGGTATGTTGCCTCTTACGCGATTAGCGCGCTTTCATGTAAGACCATATATCATCACTTACATCAGGTGAGATCACACTCAAGCTATAAACTGTCAGCAATATTAAAAAAATGCCCAAAAATTACACAGTGCGCCATAATAGTTTTTCAAATCAAATATATATTTTTAATTAAAACTTTTTCAGACGAGAACGTTTCGATAAAGTGTGATCGAGCGAGACGAACGGAAGTTAAAAGGAAGATATATGTAGTAAGTAGCAGCCCATTATCGTCCACCTGGGCACAGGCCTCCTCACTCATATGAGAGAGGGTTTTTAGAGCATAGACCCACTACGCTGCTCCACTGGCAGGTATTGTACTACCAAGTGCACTCTCTATTCTTTCATTCTCATAGTCCGCGATATGAGGGAAATCCGGTACAGCCGGAGAGAGATCAGGCGCAGAACCGACGGCTTAACGTGTTCTCTCTTCCCAACTTCTGGCAAATATTGAGAAAATCTTAATAGAAAACTCAGTATTCGGGACAAGAACTCAGGACCTCATGTCTGTAGTCGAACATGCTAACCACTAGACCAATAAGGCAGTCAGAAAGGATGATATAAGTTAGTGTAATAGAACAAGAGAGGGTACAGACATACGGTGAACATAACCAAATATACATATATAATAGAAATATAGTTTTCATCATTCGAGTGGTTTAAACCACACAAGCTTTTTTAATATCTTATGTACCAAAAGGCCTAGATAATGATAAAGAAAATGTCTAAAGCCAGAAACCTAATTTTGTGAGGCATTGCTTTAAAAACAAATGATTTATTAGTGTACTATTTTTTGTACTGGTTAAGCCGTCATTTCCGGTCCTGTTCTCTTTCCGGTCATGTCAGATTACTGTCCCATCGGTGGGAGTGAAGGAATACATGGTGCACCTATGTAATATGATCGCCAACCCGCAGTGGAACATCGTGATGGGTCTATGCCCTTAAAATCCTCTCTGCTATGAGTGAGGAAGCCTGTACCCAGCTATGGGACGTAAATGGGCAGCTACTTATCTTACCGTTTGTACTAACGATATGTTTTTTAGTCTGCATATTTTAATAGCTCACATCATCGATACATACCAAGTCAAAATGTATAAGAACAATATCAGATAGAAGAATATTGCCACCTAAGTTTATACGAACAAAGGTAAACATGAAGCCAACTTAAATATGCTAAGTTATTACTTGTTTATGGTGCTACAGTAACCCGAATCGAAATTGTTCACGTTTCCGCGAAATTGGGTTAAATCGTTTTGAAATTTGAAACTTTAAACGTCGTGAAAGCGTTTATAATTTTTTTCTAGCCTTCAATCAGGTTAACTCCTTAGTCGTACAGATTTTTATATTCCTATCAGATTTGCTGTATTTTACCTGTATTATTTTAAAGTTCAAATATTTTATATTTGAACTTCAATTTTAATTATAACAATACCTGAGTAATTTTTATCTTGTATTCAAATCCTACTATTAACTTACACTCTCGCTATATACATATCGATTCATCCATTCCAGTTCAAATACATTTTGAAGTAAAACTTCTTTGCGGATGAAACGCGTCAGGAAGATTTACAGCGTTTTTTATGCTAATTCGTTTGAAGGTTAGGTAGTTTTAATCTTTACAAATAACATGTGGGATTTTCATTTGCCACTCCTCATTTAATCACTCAATATACTTGTTGCGGACTAGAGCTGTGAGCCTGGCGCCTCGCCGGCAGCGACTAATTCTGATTGGTCAATCGCCGCCGATAGCCCCTCCGAACCTACCCCTGCACCCGCGCTCGCCCTTCTCTTACTCGGCACGACCGTGTGTGCTTACCGGGTGAGGGATTTGTATAAAAGGTTATTACCATGGTTTGAATGGACAAGTAAGCACATTTGCAATATTCGTGGCAGAGCCGCGTTTGTGCTAGGTAGATTATACCCACTGATCTGCAAGAAAAGTAAAATATCACTTCGCCACAAGGTAACATTTTACAAAACTTGCATCCGCCACATAATGTCATTATGCCAGAGCGCAGACTGGCCCGTCTGCAAACCCTCCAAAACAAGTTTATGAGGATGGCCATGAAATGCCCCTGGTACGTCGGGAATATCGATTTACATAGGCACTTAGAACTCCCCACGCTAAAGAGTCATTTCAAAGAACTCTCCGAAAATTATTTCGAGAGAGTCATTAATCATAGGAACCCACTAGTGGTTATCACGCCCTCTTATAGGATCCGTCTCAACGTTCCGCCTGGGAAGAGACCTCCTAAATATGTCCTTAACGACCCAGATGCCAAGACAACAGTGGACAATCTTCTATACCAGATAGGGACAGACACTTATACAAACGTTACACACCCACTCCGCCGGCGGAGTCGAGGTCCCCAGTTTCTGACGTCACATGGACGTGGACTCCAACCACGTTCCCCGGGGCGATCTTAAACAGTTCACAAACTCTCCCCCTCCCAATGCCCGATTTAGTGTTATATGATACCGTCGTTCTAAGCCGAGGCTCAGTCTCGCAGGAGACTCCCTTGGAGCGGCGTTTCCCATGAAAGCGAGCGCTTTTCAAGGCACGCACTCCAAAAGTGGCTGTCTCCTTAAGAGCCCGTCCATTCCTCCGGTTACGCTGTAAGAGCCAGTAGGGCTAAACACATTCCGAACAAAAAAAAAATATTGTAATTATGATGCAAACATGCAAAGAAGCTAATTAAACAATACAAGAAACACAAACAAATTTGTAATGTCATATTTTCTAGTGATTAAGGTTCAGACATCAATTATCGGTTTGAGCCTACACATGTTTAACAAAATACCACAATCTATATTGGATTTTCCTCCACATAATTTTAAGAAATATGTCAAAAATTTACTTTTACAAAAGGCATGTTATATTTAAGAAATGAAAATGTTTGGACTTGATTCTAGTTGGATCCAGGAGGAAATTATTACACATTGTAACCTACAAAACTTATATATGTCGGAGAATAAGAGAGAAAGGGGAGCATAAAGCATAAGGGCGTAGGGTTCCTCGCCGAAATCGTCAAAAATGGGATCAATAATTTAATTTCTTATACTGTGGACTTTCGTGGGTAATGTTGGTGTAATCAAGCAGTTTATTTATTAACTCGGATTATAATGTTTGATCACTTTATCTTCCCAGTATGAATTTACACAAACTCATTAACAATAATAAGCAAGGAACGCGACAGTTTCAACAGTCGACTGCTCCGGCCGACCGCCACTCGAGGACTGCCGAGAGACGCGTCGGACTGCCACTTATTGACTCTGCCCCACGTCGATACACAGATGGCGCCAGCGTTCCACAGACTATTGCACTCCGACATATATAAGATATACATATATAAGAGTAACCGCTGAGTTTCTTTTCAGTGGAATCAGCTCTCTGAACCGGAGATTCAGTAGATTTAACAAAAGTAATTTTAATTTTGATTTTATTTGATGGTTAAAAAAGACACCCGACTGAATGAACTTTTATCAGAACAAGAAGTGAAGGAAACCTCCTAAATTTAGATTCTAAGTCGTTCTTTAATACCATCATCAATCGTAAATTATATATGGAAAATACGATATTTGATGATTCAGAAGTACTGTTAAAGCTTACTCGAATAAAGAATTTTTGAAAATCTATTTTCAGTGTTTAATAAAACCTTCAGAATTCCGTGAAACTGTAATAGCATTTTCAATACGGTACATTTACGTACAAGCGTGTTGTAAAGCATAACTGGAACTCCTTTATTGCGAGGTAAAATATTTATAGAGGCTCATGTTGAAAATGTTGTTAGAGTAAGGTAGGTCAGAATATATAACCACGTTTATAAATACAACATAGTTCATTAAAAATAATAAACACTACTGTTGTGAGAAACATTTTCTTGGCACATTATTTCACACTTTACCTAAATAATTTTTTCTTTACTCAAAGTAAACAGGACGTGGAGTGGCAGACCACAGTACGCTACTTGGGGTGCCGCATTGACCGCGGGCTGCGCCTGGCAGACACGGTGACTCACGCCGTGGTCCAGGCTGCGGCGGCCCGGTCGATGCTATGGTCGCTCTTTACCTCAAGTCTCCCAACAAAAGCGAAGCTGAAGGTCTACGGAGCCTACGTCCGCTCCAAACTGACATATGCAGCCCCTGCCTGGTACTCCTTCTGCTCAGGGTACCAAAAGCGAAGGCTGCAGATCCAGCAGAACAAGAGCCTACGTATGATAGTAGGAGCTCCGAGGTACGTCAGGAATGACGTAATACACCGCGACACCAGGACGCCCACCGTGGAGGTGTTTGTCCGCCAGCTGGCAAGGAGGATGTTCCGCCTAGCCGATAACTCCCCGCACACACACCTCCATGGGATTGCCAGCCACCATCCTAGAGTGGCAAACACTGGGCGCCCCTTACCTCGTGAGCTTCTGCTGTCCCTACCATCAGACGTGGGTGATGACGGCACAGACGACGCGCCGGCAGTGGCTACACCCGGATTGACCTCACTAGACTAGACCTGGATGGGCCCGCTGGCGTTGCCGGCGGGAACCAGCCCGATTGCCACTACGGGCAAAAATAAACTACCGAGCATCCGCGCGATGCTCGAGGCTTAGCCCGGGTAATGAGACAGAAGTCCCGAGGCCCGTAAAGTAAACCATAATTTTATTGAATGATACTTAATATTAATCGGTATTCTACTTTGGGGTAATGCTGCTGATATAGATGCCATATTTATACTGCAGAAAAGGGCTGTTCGTACGATTTACAATATGGGTCCAAGAGAGTCGCTAAGAAACAAATTCAATACAGTTAACATAATGACAGTTCACTGTGTATACATATTTGAAAACTTGTACGTACATAAAAATATTGACTCTTTTAATAAAAAGAGTGAATGTCCATCATATAACTTAAGAAATAAAAATAAACTTATTATAAATTCTAGTAGGCTGCATAAAATTAACAACTCATTTAAGGGTAACTGTATACGTTTCTATAATAATCTCCCACAAGATGTTCTAGAGATGTCACTTAATAAATTCAAAGACTTTGTTAAAAGAAAGTCGATTGAAAAGTTATATTATAAGCTGCAAGGTTACTTGAGTAAACGAATTGCACTAATTTGAATTGAAATATATTAAACTAATATGATTCAAAGTTCACTAAAAAAAGATTAAAGGTTATGAAAAAAATTGAGAAGTACGAAATTGTATATTATTTTTTAACCATTTTGATCTCTGGTTGACCGAATAATGCTAATACTTTGATAATGAATTCATAAATGTACATGTATCATGTGACGTTTTTTTTTTTTCAATTTTAATAAAATTATTTAGTTTCCATTACGCTTTATTTTGTTTTATTGGTATAAAATATTTTTGGCATTTTACCGAGTGGGTAACGTATTTCGGAACGTAATTCATGTATAATCTATCTGCTTACGTTCCAACTCACGTACGGTTGCTGACATAAAAGTTCACCACCTGCAAATTCCGAAACGTTTACGGCTTTTAATACGATACATTTAAAATAACGTTATAGGGAGATAGCTACGCTACTACTGACTATTACAATTATATCAATAGATCGCAGTTTTAAAACTCATTACATAGTTTAATATGAAGGAACTGTTAATTCAGAAGTAAAATAAGTAAGTAGTTCAAATTTTTTTTTTTAATATATCGTTAATAATTCTTGCGAGTATTTCGAAAAAAACTTTTGCCAAAGAACAAATAGGATTAAAAAAACAATAAATCAATCGATCTAGATATATATGTCTGAGAATAAGAGAGGAGGAAAGCATAAAGCATAGGGGCGTAGGGTTCTCCGCCGACATCGTCATTAATGCCGTTCATAACTTAATACTGTGGCTCTGGTGGGTAAAGTTGGTGGAATCAACACTTTATTATTTAACTCAGATTATAATGTCCAATCACTTAATAAAAATTGACACAAAAACATTAACAATAATAGCTAGGATCGCGACAGTTTCAAAAGTCGACCGCTCTAGCGGACCGTCATCCGAGAACTACCGAGAGACGTGCTTCGGACTGCCACTATTGACACTGTCACATGCCGATAGACAGATGGCGCCAACGCTCCACAGACTATCGCAATCCGATATATATAATTTTCTAAAATTATTTATGACAAATATTGACAAAAAAGCATGTATTTGCATTATTTATGGACCTCACTAAAGCTTTTCATTACGTTGACCATGGGGTATTACTTGAAAAACTAAATAGGTATGGCATTAGGGGCATTGCCAGTCACTTATGAAATCGTATTTAACCGGAAGACAACAGATGACACAAAGTAGGATTAGCATAAGATAAATCTGAAACAGGTTACATGCCAGAAATAAAATCTGTTAAAACGGGTGTACCGCAAGGAAGTGCATTGGTCCCAATGTTGTTTAATGCATATATAAATAATTTTCCCACAATTACCAATAATCAAATGGTATTATTCGCTGATGATAGCACAGTTATATTTGTAGATAATAATGAAAATTCACTATAAAATAACACAAATAATAAAATAAAAAAAGTAGCAGCCCATTAATTTTCCATAGCTGGGCATGGGCCGCATAGGAGAGCGAATTATTAGAGTATAGACTCACCACACAGCTCTATTGCGGGTTAATATACATAGTACCAAGTGCTCTCTCTGTTCCTTCACTCTCATAGGCCGATGTGGCTGCAATCCGACACTCGCGGAGAGAAATCAGGTGCAGGTCCGATATCTTAACAAGCAAATATTGAGAAAATCATAATGGAAAACTCAAAATCAATTTTTGAATTCGTCCAACACAGGACTCGAACCCAGGACCTCATGTCTGTAGGTGAACATGCTGACCACTAGATCAATAAGACAGTTATGGGTATACCAGTTTAAGTCAGTGGCTTTCCCTGCTCACACTTTAGAATCGGCACACGGGTTCGATTCCCGATGGGAATTTAGAAAATTGCCTTTTCTAATTTGTCTGAGGCTGGACTGGTAAGAGGCTTCGGCCGAGGCCCTACCAGCAAAGTAGTACCGCCATGCAAGGTTTGTGTTCCGCAACGACGTTTTTTAGAAACCATATAAGATAAATTATAAGTTCGATGGTCGCCAGCGAGGCAGGGTGGAGAGCCGCAGCCTCCTTTTGCGAGACCGTTATCTCGCTAAAAAAGGCTTGTGAGAGGGAGCTGGAGATGACATCTGACACCCCTGCTATCCATCTCAGAAGGCTGGGTGGCAGAACGCGCAGCTATGCACGTCTCCTCCCACAGCCTTAAACCTCGATTCATCTTCATCAGGGACACCATATCAGATTGCTTAAGCGAGCCACAGTGTCCCACTTTAGGATGACGAGGGTCCGCTGGGTTTTAGTGGGTATTCTGCTTGACAGTGAGTCCCACATTCCTGACTAGGCGGGGTGCATAAAAGCATTTGCCAGCGATAGAAAAATAATATTTCCTTCCAGATTACTGCGCTTCCATCTTAGACTATATCATCACTTACCATCAGGTGTGATCACAGTCATTTCGCTTTGCTTGTCTTTTATTGGATCGATTTGAAAATTAAAACTTTTTTGACTCAATCAAAACACTTTCAACAAATGAATTTTTAAATTTCATCTAATTAATGTAGAGCTTAAAAATCTATAAGATGCTGTTAATGTATTTTTCCTTTCCATGGGTAGATAATAAAAACACCTTTGTTCTCCCAGAATTCTCAATCAACATCGCAGTATCAATCTTTATTGTTATTGTTCGACTGGAAACGCTTTTGTTTACAGGTAACTTTAAAACAAAGCTTGTGACTTGGCCCGTTTGCCTCGGGCAACGTACTTTCAAAAAGTTTCCAAACTTGTGAAAACTCCACATTGAGTTATAGATTCAAAGTTGGTTTCCAAATACTTATTGTTTTGTTCTGTTAAACAAAGATATCTTTTTGAAGCTCCTGTGAATTCCTAACGGATATCAAATTATTCGTAGACACGTTAACAATATAAAATATACGTTCGAGTTTTCAGACTTATTGCAATATATATCTCAATTCACCGACAATGGACACCAAAATTACTTCAAATCAAATCAAATATATTTTATTGCAAGATCAAGTGTACAACACACAATCTACCATACAATGGCGTGCAACATCTATAATAGTACAAAATAATATTATTTTTTGAAATAATTACTTCATCCTAATGGCAGGTATTTAGATTTTTAAAATCATATTGACACTAATAAATATATTACAGTTTTATATGAAACGTATCAAAACAGTATGAGTGAACTTAAAAACTGTGTCTCGTATGAATTATTTTATTTATTTTGACTTTCACTTAAGTAGTCTTTAATACAGTAATAACATTTAGATATTAGCCATTTTTTTTCATTTCTGTTTATATATATTAATATTATTTATGTCTTTAAGAGGGTTGGGTCGTCGTCGTCGTCGCTTCAACCGATGGACGTCCACTGCTGGACATAGGTCTCACGTAATGACGTCCACAAGGCCCGATCTTGCGCCGCCTGGCTCCAGCGGCTACCGGCGACCCTCTTTATGTCGTCGGTCCACCTTGTGGGGGGTCTCCCTACACTGCGCCGTCCGGTGCGGGGTCGCCACTCCAGCACCTTAGGCCCCCAACGTCCATCGGTCCTTCGGACTATGTGCCCCGCCCATTGCCACTTCAGGTTCGCGATTCGCAGGGTTGGGTAATTTATTATAAATTTTAACAGCCATGACGTGATAGCTTCTATCATAAAGCTGTGTTCTTGTACTGAGTCTAACTAAATGATTTTGAAATCTAAATCGTTTAAATTGTGTCCATAACGAAATTTGATAAAATTTTCTATATTGTGTTATTGGGTCTAACTTGAGGCATGAGATAGTTTTCTTATGTCATACTTAGAAATAATATTAGATGCTTAATGAACTCTCGGTTTAAAAAAAACGAATGAGGTTATTTGTGAAAAATGGTACATTTTAAAACTTTTTATCTAACCGGGAAAAGTGAAAATTAATATTAAAATAACAATTAATTAAATTACAAAAATGGTGATTGATGTATCATTCTCAGTATGCCTAGACGGACATAAACTTTGACATAAGAGTACGTGTAGGAAATATGCTAAATTTAACTTTTTCGATATTTACTCGCAAAATGTGTTCTTAATGTGATCTCATTTTAATTAAAAGAAATGAAATTTTAAATAACAAAAGTGTAGTAAGTAGATTTTAAAATAAAACCATCTTTTTAAAATTATGGACATTTTTTATGTTCCGCTTAATGTGCCGGTGTGTGTATATTGATTTAGTATTATATTTGTTTTTGTTACTGATGATGGGCCGAATTTATATCAATGAACAATTTTCAAGAGCTGTATTCTCTTCCAATATTAGTCAACGACCCTTATACTGATAATCACAACAACACTGATACTTCCGCAATAGTTAATATATTACCTAATACTTCAACAATAGTTGTTTATCTTAAATAATTTAGGTCTCAAATAACAATATAGCCTTAAACTATGTTTTGGTTAATTCAATATGAACACAGAAGAGATTTGCTCGATTTAATGTTTTGCAGCCTAAAAGTAAAAAAGGTAGATATGAAAGCGTTGAGAAGTATGAGTGGATTGAAACTGAGTAACAAAGTAAAAAATAGTATGATAATAGAACGTTGTGGTATAAAAGAAGATGTAGTGCTTAAAGTTGAGAAAGGTATGCTTAGATGGTCTGGGCATGTAGAAAGAATACATGAAAGGAGACTGACATAAAGGATTTTGTGAGTCAAGAGTGAATGGGAAAGTAGGTAGGGGAAAACCAAGACGAACGGTCCTGGACCAAATCCAGGACATTTAATATAAGCCAGGTCAAGAGTGTTCTAAAACCGACGAACTTATATGAAAAGTTAAATGAAAATGAAAGAAACGAAGCAGTAATGCAAGGATCGTGGCAAGTGGAAGGACGTTGTCTCTGCCTACCCCTATGGGAATGAAGCGTGATGCTATGTATGTATATCAAATGCAAACTATGTGCTTTATTATAATAGGACTCCTTTCAGTTCATGAGAGTCATTCTTTTGAAATCTCGGATCTCGATTGGTGTTATAATTAAAAGTGTTGATATAGTCATTAAATATTGTCCAATTGTTAATATAGTGAAATTCGTAAATGTTACTTTAGTGTAATAAGTAATAGAGCATTTGATGTATACCGCCATTTCATCAAAGAGAAGATATAATGTTGACAGGTATTTAAAACACGTGATGTTTTGAGAGGATCGGGCGAGATAAGAATGTCGATATCGTGGCCATAAAAACCCCGGATCTAGGGCAGAGGCCGGGGCTTATACAGTATCACCTTCCGTTCTACTTTATAGGCGATGTCCACGGTCCGCAATTTATGCGTTTTTCCTTGTCTACCCTCTTACACTAATTACACTGCTACTAAGCGGTCGCGTTGTTACTTCAAATACATTAATCCGATACCCAAACTCGTTTCGGAACAATTAAAACAAAAAGGCCATTCATTACTTATCTGAGATGTTTATACTGATCTTTATTTGTTTTGCGTGATTAATTTTGGCTAAAAACACAGATATATATCTTGTTTTGTAAATGCGAAAGTATCTCTGTACATTTTCACGTTTTAGGTAGTAAAACTTATTATGGTACAGTAGTGAAACGCTTCGTGGCGCGTTATGCAAGATATGTATGTACGAGTATGCAAAAGTTTATATATACACATAGCATCACGCCTACATTCCCATAGGGGTAGACAGTGACAACATCCTTCCACTTGCCACGATCCTTGCTTATCTCCTTCGCTTCTTTCATTCTCATTAAACCTTTTATATAGGTTCGTCGGGTTAGAGTACTCTTGACCTGGCTCTTATATAAAATATCCTGGATTTCATCCAGGAACGTTCGCCTTGGTCTTCCCCTTCCAACTGTCGCATTCACTCTTGACTCATAAATCCTTTTAGGCAGTCTCCTTTCATTCATTCTCTCTACATGCTCAAACCGTCTAAGTACACCTTTCTCAATTTTAGTCCATATGTCTTCTGTTATACCACAACGTTCTCTTATCACACTATTTCTTACTCTGTCACTCAGTTTTAATCCACACATACATCTCTCATTTCTACCGCATTTATTTTACTTTTGTGATTCTTCTACCATACCCAACTTTCACTACCATACATGCGTGCTGGCACCAACACTCCTGCATGCACAGCCAGTCTAGCCCCTTGAGACACCAGCTGGCTATTCATAAAGGGGCGCAGGGCACGATTTACCATATTCTTTGCATTCACTCTCCTTTCAATATCACTTTCACATGTTCCATCTTTTGTAAATTTAGATCCCAAGTACACAAATTCTTTCACCCCTTCCTCTTGTTCCCCATCTATTAAAATATTACTATTCATCATAGATTCATCTCGTTCAAAAAGCATAACTTTCTGTTAAAATGAAAGTGAATGTAAACAAAAGTTTACATTCACTTTCATTCCTTTCCCTTTCAAAGCTTCATTCATAATATTTAGCATCTCCTGTAGCTCATTAGCGGATGACGCAAGTATTACTTGATCATCAGCGTAGACATTTGATGAGTAACTCATTCATTCTTAACCCATACATACTTTCTTTTAAATCTGTGAAACAGTTATCCATGAATAGGTTGAACAGCCATGGTGACGCAACACATCCCTGTCGTCCCGTTTATTCTGACACTAGAACTAGAACTCTCATAGAGAGACTTCAATGCTTGTATCAGATTACCTCTCACCCCATACGTAGATAACGTTGACCATTTCTCATATATATATGTGATGAACTAAAAAAAAAAATATATTATTGAATTAATTACATTATGAACCAAAGAAGTTTCACTATAATTATACAGGTGTACGTATTATATGAGCACATTTTTAGGGTACTGTTTGATTGTAGTCTCACGTAATGGTCAGTAATAAGAGGTAATTTAACTTTTTTGATTTCAATACAACATTGGACCGGAACGCAATTTTTTTGCCTGGTGACTTGTCTTTGCTGGGTATTAACTAGCAGTGGCCGAAGCCTCCTGCCAGTCTAGATCCTGATATACATGGTAATTTAGTTTCCTCAATTTGGAACCAGTAAGGCCGTTGATGTATGTATTTTTTAATGCTGCTGTCAGCAATAAAAAACTAAGTGGTTGACTGTGATTACACCTGATAAGTGATGACACTGTCTAAGATAGAAACACGCTAATCTGATAAGAGGCAAATCACCTATTAAGGTTTCTACACAGTATCGTACTGCAACACAAATCTATTTCTTGGCGGTATGTTTTTGCTGGTATGGTGGTGATTAGCCACAATCTCTCACCATTTCAGACTTAAACAAATTAGAGAATGCAATTTCTCTCTGTCTCGTCTCACCACTACGCCATCGAGGTTATCAAATCAAAGTATTCTTTAATCTAGTAGACTCAAAAGCTCTTTTGAATCGTCTAGTCTGTTCGTTCGTAACAAGTCTACCACCGGTTCAGAAAGTTGATTCCGCTGAAATGAAACCGGCAAGAAACTCAATAGTTGTGTTTTTGTAGGTTACAATGTGCTTAGCTTTCATGTGCCACTGGAATCAAGTCTAAACATCTTTGTCATTTAAATAATCTTCAATATTATAATATGATTTTTGTAACAAGTCGTTTTTAACATGTCTCTTAAATTTGTGTGGAGGCAGAGTAAGAAGTGATTCGGGTGTACGGAGTGATCTTATTAAAAATGCGTGTGCTCAACCCGACAAATGATTTCTGAACCTTCTCCACTCTAAAATATGACATTACAATTATTTTTATTTCTTGTGTTAAAATTGTGTGTTTCGCTTCTTTTGCTGTTTATATATTATATATATATATATTGCGACGGTACTCTGCGAATTGATATTTCTTTGAATCTTTCTCTTAAATAAACTCAAGATCCCAATTGATATATGGCACGTATAGCTCGTTTTTGTAATATAAATATAGTTTCAATATACGCCTTGCCTCATAACAGTATGCCGTAAAACTATGATAAATAAAAGTTTTAACAAAAAAGAACCGCCTTCAAAACAAACTGTAACAAATATATTAAAGTCCTCTAAAGAGTAAAAAATAATATGCATATTCTTTTTTAGAGTTCTTCGTATTCTTATATTCGGAGTCGGCGTCAGCCTAGGTAGGTGTTTCCCGCGTGTCCACTTGGCAGCTCCCGCACCTCTCCTACAATTTGTTTTGAAGGCGGTTCTTTTTTTGTTAAGACTTTTATTTATTTTATGATTTTTCGTGGATCAGGAGTACACTAACAAATTTGTTTGAATATTTGTACACCTAAAAACATGTGGCTTATTAGAGACAGCACTGTTTAAATAAAACAACTTTACAAAGTGAAATTTACCCGAAACCATACGGTGCAATGCAGCAACAAACGTAAGGTCTTTGCCATTTGATTACAGACAGTTATATATTCTGCCATAAATCGCATCCTCACTGTAAGCCATTAAGGAGTTCCATTGATCTTCATATTTAACTACTACAATCATTACTACTTGACCATAGCGACATTACGTTAAATGACTCTAATATACGGATGGTCTATAAAAGATTAAACAACCCTTGAAGTTTCCTTTCCAATAAAAAAGAATCATCGAAATCGGTTGGCGTGATCTTGAGTTATTCGTCCATTTGTCGCGCACATGCTTAATGCAAATTTCAGACTTATCCGGTTATCTCTTGGACCTTTCATATAAATAAAATCATCAAGATCGGTCCACCCAGTCGGAAGTTATGAGGTAACAAACATTAAAAAAATACAGACGAACCTCCTCCTTTTTTTGGAGTCGTGCTTCTGCACTAAGTTTGCCTGCTAGAGTCTTAATATGGGCAATTCCTGAGTAGACTGTAGACTTAACTTTCTTTAATGGACAATTACCTATTTGGATATTTTTACAGACATCTTTTTCATTTGGCAAAGTCAAAAGTAGCACTTAAAGAAAGTTTACAATACATTAAGTTGTATGTACATAAGCAACTTAAAACCTTAAGTACTAAGTCTACGAAGTGGTTGCCATCCTTTAGCTTATTTTAACACAAAGTTATACGCCATATATCAATTTATCTCCATAACAATTAATGTTTATAATACTTCGGTGAAAAAAAAGCATTCCAACACTACCGCATAATAACTTTGATCCCAAAGGTGCAAAAGTTGGCAACCGCTAACAATTTCATAAACGGAAACTGTAGTATATAAATTTATTTGCAACATACGAAGTTTGTTTTTTATTAGTAAAAAACATAATCTATTTATTAAAATAGCTAATACCTGCGATTGGGTCTGAGGAGGATTTATAGTATTTATGTACGTACCTGCAAAAGATGGTAAAATCCGACATTATGGAATAATTAAGCAAAATTAATGGGTTTATCTCTGAAACTAACTTTTATTCACATTAGAATGTTAGGGTCATATTATTATTTGAGATTTTCAACTATTGAGAAGTAGCAAAGTTTTATTGGATCGCCGGTGTGGGCTGGTGGTTCTCTGGCCACCGTTAATAAAACCCTTCTACGCATGGCTCAGAGACTTATAGCGATAAGGGTAATACGGGGGTACCGTATAGTTTCTTGGACGGCATCTCCTGGCAACTTATGCCTCAGCAGACAGAGCACTGAAGCAAAGGTGGCATGAGGATCTTAGGTCTTCTACAGCGGGTCTGATCACGGTGAGAGCGATCCGTCCCCACCTGGACAGTTGGATATCTAGGGGACACGAGTCTCTCACTTACAGGCTGGTACAGGTGTTGACCGGACTTAGTTGTTTCGGCAAATACCTGCATCAGGTTGTACGCAGGGAGGAAACGCCTTCCTGCCATGAATGTGATGCACCTTTGGATTCAGTGCAGCATACTCTGGTAGAATACCCGGCGTGGGGGCCCCAGCGACATCTATTGACGTCATTGGTCGGAGAAAACCTTTCGCTTCAGGGCATAGTTGGTGAAATGCACACCGGTGTCATAATGATAATTGTTTTATATTTAATGTTAATGGATATTAATGGTGTAATTGTATTTCTATGTTAATAATCATATTAATAGAAAACAGTAATAACTATTGAGTTTCTTGCCGGATTCTTCTCAATAATTTAATACTTTCCGAACCAGTGGTAGATTCTTTAACGAATATCGGAAAAGAATACATATCTTGAAAATTGTACAATGTTTGATTGATTATATTTTTTAATTATATTTATATATCGGAGTGTAGTAATCTGTGGAACGCTGGCGCCATCTATCTATCGGCGTGGCACAGAGTCATGTGTCGTCTGCTGGTGATGGCTAGTTCTCGGGCGACGGTCCGTTGGAGCGGTAGACTATGGAAACTGTCGCGTTCCTAGCTATTATTGTTAATAAGTTTGTGTAAATGGCTATCGAGAACATTTAGTGATTGAACATTATAATCCAACTTAATTAATAAATTGTTTGATTCCACCAACATTACCCAAGAACGCCCACAGTATGGAAATTAGGGATGCCATTAATGACGATGTCAGCGGAGAACCCTAGACCCCTACGCTTTCCTTTCCTCTTATGTTCCGACATATATATTATTTATTTGGCCATTCCCGATCTAATATCTTCCAATAGTTGATGTTGTTCATTATATCCCATAATAAATGTAAATTACATATCATTATATTTAAATAAAACTGTGTCAGCCACTAAATATTAAAAGCACTATATGAAAGTGTGAAATAAGAGTAGTTACCTTAATAACTAGGAATATATAAAAATAGGACTTATTTTAGTTTAAAATAGAAAGAAATGATTTTTATTGGTGTTTTGAAGTGAAACTTTTTTATGAGGGTAAATTTTTTACGGATTGAAAACGCTTGATTGGCGTCACAAAGATGTGCAGCGTTTTTTATGTTAATTCGTTTGAAGGTTAGGCATTTTAATTTGCCACCCGTCATTTAATCATTTATTATTTTTCAAAAAATATAAAATGTTTTTTAAAATTTAAATTCAAAAACAAAGTTTAATCAATCATTTCTGATATTGACAAAAAAGACGTGGCATTTTTATTTACAATTCGTCATTTGGGATTCCAATAAATTGTGTTAATTTTCGATTAAACTTTTATTATTTAATGACAATTAAATTCGTTAAATTCATTTATCCCTCCTTCTAAGTCTCGGAAATACAAAGTTTTACATTTATATAAACATAAACAATACTTAAATATTTATTTCTAAAGAAGTTTCACTAATTTTTTTTAAACCGAGAGATCATTAAGTATGCCAACTAAGTTACATAAGCATCAAATAAATGGCGCCATACATTAAGTCTTATATTTGAGCAGCCAAGACCAATATGGCGGCAACCATGACTCGTATCTATTAACCGGGTAGCATTTATATTCTCACCACACAATTCCTCCCTTAATTTCTCTTCGCTTTCTAATTATTAAACCAAAATAAATAACAATTTACATGGATTTTATTTACAGGTACCCTCTTATCGATAGTCTACTTTCAGGACACGTAATCTCATAAACATAAAAGAACGCTTTGCTAAAATTGTCAGGTCCTAATCTTGGGACCATTATCACCGGACCCAACAGTAAATTTGCACGCAATGTACGAATAAATAAAAACATTTCAAATCATTAGGGCGCAATTGGGAGAATTAAAGACACAGTAAAACATACCTTGTTTTATTACGAATTATTCTCAACGGTAATTTGCTTAATCTACACATGTAATAAACTTCACCCCCAAAATTGTTATAAGGGAAAAGCTTCTCTTCAATTCCTACTTTTAATTCGCGTTCTCCCTATGTTAAAAAAATATTCTATATTCATTTTTAAAGTAACCATTTAACAAAATATTGTTTTATACATTCTACAAAATTCTTATTATATTTATTTTACAAAAAGAGCAATACGGACCATATATCAATTAGGATTTCGTGCCTCTAAGAGATAGATTTAAAGAAACATCAATTCTCACAGTACCGTCGCAATATCCAACTCGGTTGGGCAGCGTTCGGGAAGTTCCGGAAGACTTTTTCGTCCAATATCCCTCAGTGCCTGAAGACCAAAGTCTTCGAACAGTGCGTGTTGCCAGTGATGACCTACGGTTCTGAGACGTGGTCGCTGACTATGGGCCTCATGCGGAAGCTCAGAGTCACTCAGCGTGCGATGGAGAGGGCTATGCTCGGAGTTTCTCTACGCGATCAAATCAGAAATGAGGAGATCCGTAGCAGAACCAAAGTCACCGACATAGCTCTACGAATCGCGAACCTGAAGTGGCAATGGGCGGGGCACATAGTCCGACGAACCGATGGACGTTGGGGTCGGAAAGTGCTGGAATGGCGACCCCGCACTGGACGACGCAGTGTAGGAAGACCTCCCACAAGGTGGACCGACGATATAAGGAGGATTGCCGGTAGCCGCTGGAGCCAGGCGGCACAAGATCGGCTCTTGTGGGCATCATTTCGTGAGACCTATGTCAAGCAGTGGACGTCCATCGGTTGAAGCGACGACGACGACGACGTCGCAATATATATTCAATAATATATATTTATACAGTAATCAAAGTGAAATACACAATTTTAATACAAGAAATGAAAACAAACTTGTAATTTCATATTTTAGAGTGAAGGAGATGCAGAAATCATTTGTTGGGTTGAGCATATGCATTTGAATAAGATATCAATCAGTTTTAGATCTGCCTCCACATAATATTAAGCAATATGTCAAAAACACCCTTTTACAAAAGGCATGTTATAATGTTGAAGATTATTTAAGGGATAGAAACGTTTGGACTTGATTCCAGTTGCTTACAGAAGCAATATAGCATACAAAACTATCTTTAAAAGAGTAATAGTAGAGTTTCTTGGCGGTTTCTTCTCAGCGGATTCAACTCTCCGAACCGGTGGTAGATTTGTTACCAACGGACAGATTACTGACGATTCAAAAGTACTTTTGGAGCCTACTTGAATAAAGAAAATTTTGATTCTGATTTAGTATACAATTTCCCTTTACATAATACGTCTTATTCAAATTTTGAAATATTTTTTATTCGTTCCACTTATGTTCCAATATACTTTTTTAAATCTTTTATTGGATGGCACTTTAATTTAGACCGCCTCTTTGGTTTAGAAATTGCTTCATTGGTCTAGAGCCTGCCTCATTAGTCTAGACACTGCTACATTAGTCTATAGACTGCCTAATCGGTCTATAGACAGCTTCTATGGTCTATAGACTGGCTCATTGGTCTAGAGACTGCCTCGTTGGTCTAAAGACTATTTCAGTGGTCTACAGACTATTTCAGTGGTCTACAGACTGCCTAATTGGTGTAGACTGCCTCGTTGGGCTAGAGACTGCTTCATTTTTCTATAGACTGCCTCATTGGTCTAAAGTCTGCCTCGTTGGTCTAGAGTCTATTTCAGTGGTCTATTGACTGCCTAATTGCTGTAGACTGCCTCGTTGGTCTAGAGACTGCTTCATTCGTCTATAGACTGCCTCATTGGTCTAGAGTCTGCCTCGTTGGTCTAGAGACTATTTCAGTGGTCTATAGACTGCCTAATTGGTGTAGACTGCCCCGTTGGTCTAGAGACTATTTCAATGGTTTACAGACTATTTCAGTAGTCTACAGACTGCCTCATTGGTGTAGACTGCCTCGTTGGTCTAGAGACTGTTTCATTGGTCTATAGACTGCCTCATTGGTCTAGAGTCTGCCTCATTGGTCTAGAGTCTGCCTCATTAGTCTAGAGACTGCTTCATTGGTCTAGAGACTGTCTCGTTGATCTAGTCGTCAGCTAGTTAGGCTACAGACATAAGGACTTGAGTTCGAGTCCCAATTCAGGTGAATTGAAAAATCGACATTAGGTTTTGTTAAATTGTTGGTAAATCTGTGCTCTTAAAACCCTGTCTCCTATGAGTGAGGAGGCCTGCGTCCAGTAGTAAGACGTTAATGGATTGCTCAGTAGCAACCCATTAAGTTCTTACTTAAAGGTTAACATCAAGTAAATGGTAAGGTAAGTTACCTTACTTTTTACTCGAACATGTCTGAATTTTATTAACTATGATTCGTTAAAATAGTAGTATGGTTAATATAGTTTGTCTATAATTGTATCATTTAGGTATACAAAAACATTCATACAGCCCAGCGCCATAATAAATATTTGGAGAAATTCCGAAGAAATAAGTAACATAAACTGCCTCATTGGTCTAGTGGTTAGCATGTTCGACTACAGACATGAGGTCCTGGGTTCGAGTCCCGGGTCGGGCCAGTTCGAAATCAATATTGAGTTTTCTATTAAGATTTTCTCAATATTTGCCCGAAGTTGGGAAGTTGGCGGTGTGATCCACCCCCGTGCCTCGGAGAGCACGTTAAGCCGTCGGTCCTGCGCCTGATCTCTCTCCGGTCGTGTCGGATTCCCGTCACATCGGACTATGAGAGTGAAGGAATAGAGAGTGCACTTGTGTACTATGCCTGCCAATCCGCAGTGGAGCAGCGTGGTGGGTCTATGCTCTTAAAACCCTCGCTCCTCGGAGTGAGGAGGCCTGTGCCCAGTTGTGGGACGTTAATGGGCTGCTACTTACCTTAAGTAACATTAGCAAAAAGAAAACAGTATAAAATGAAGTCTTGTCTTAATTTATCTAATTTCTGCTATTGTCATTTTATTGTTTAAGTATACAAAAATATTTCTGAGGCATTACATTGTCGGACGCACCACGTAGCGGGAAATTATCTGTCCCTAGAGCCCGGCGCAGTAGAAGAATAAAAACGGGAATAACTTACACACGCCTAAGCCTTGTGCCGCCATTTTTTTGCATTTACACACAGAAGGGCAAATAAAACTTATATTTCAAAGGCATCTCTAAGTTACGTCTGTCTGTTCACAGACGTTACGCGGTAGGATGTTTGTTCATGTTTTCTATTCCCATAAAATTATATTACATTTGTTTTTGTGTATGAGCGTAAAACGTAGAAACCATAAGAGGTAAATTACCTCTTGCCAGATTACCGCACTTCTATCTTAGACTGTATCATCATTTGCCATCATATCATGATCACAGTAATTTCGTATATATTTCGTATATAGATCAACAACGTATTTTCGATAATTTTATATTATATAACGTTAGACTGCCTCATTGGTCTAGTGGTTAGCATGTTCGGCCACAGACATGAGGTCCTGGGTTCGAGTCCCGGGTCCGGCCAATTCAAAAACCGATATTGACTTTTCTATTATGATTTTCTCAATATTTGCCTGAAGTTGGGAAGTTGGCGGTGTGATCCACCCCCGTGTCTCGGAGAGCACGTTAAGCCGTCGGCCCTGCGCCTGATCTCTCTCCGATCGTGTCAGATTTTCCGTTACATCGGTCTATGAGAGTGAAGGAATAGAGAGTGCACTAGTGTACTATGCCTGCCAACCCGCAGTGGAGGAGCGTGGTGGGTCTATCCACTAATAACCCTCTCTCGTATGAGGGAGAAAGCCTGTCCCCAGCAGTGGGACGTTAATGGGTTGCTACTTACTTACTTACTACTACTTATATAATGTTAACTAAAATCTTCTCGCTAACATAGTCGCTTTTACTCGAACGAGCGTTCCATAGCTGAGCGTGACGTTTCAGTGTCATTTAGGACCCTGAAGCCACACGTAAATATCCAAATAAGTTTTCACTTCAACAATACAACATATAGAAATGTTATGTATTATAATTAGCAAACTAGTGCCCCAATGAAGGGCAAATAGCTTTTATAGGTGAAAGGGTTTTGAGCATATGCCCACCACGCTACTCTATTGCGAGTTGGCAAGGCTTCTCACAAGTGACCTCATACTGAAACTTGATGAATTTTAAATGAGTTAAAATAAGTTTTACAAAATGAAATTATTGGTGCATGAACTTGAATCGATTTTCATAACTATAACCCTAAAAAATAAAAAGTCATAAATCAATATTGTGCATATTTTTTATATATAATATATACACATTCGTTACAACTTTTTCTTGTGGCATCACAACCCCTAAAATAGAAAGACCCTTCAGGGCCCAGTCACTTCTTCAATCAGCGTACATAGAAAACATTAAGTATAATTAAGCGCATTTAAACTTTTTCTTCCTTATAAATAGTAAAAAGTAGTTAAAACAAAGAGAATGTAGAAAACTTACTTTATACATAAGTATAAAACTAGAATATTATGATATACAAGCATGCATGTCGTGTTTGTGTGTGTGCGTATCAGCGCGCGTGCGTACGTGCCTACATGCGTGCGTGCATGCGTGCATGCGTACGAGGGTGCCAGCGTACGTGCCTGCATGCATGCGTGCATGGCCTCTTATACGTGTGTATTTATTATTTCGACTTAGGTTTAAGGATGTGACTGCCTGTAGTGTTTAACATGTTCAACTACAGACATGAAGTCCTGGATTCGAGCCGTAATATTAAGATTTCTGTAAAGAAATTCTCAGTATTTGCCCAAATTTGGAGAGTCAGCAGTGTACTTTACCCCCGTGCCTGGTGAGTACGTTAAGCCATCGGTCCTGCACCTGATGTCTTTCCGGAAGTATCAGATTTCCGTCACATCGAACTATGAGAGTGAAGAAATAGAGAATGCACTTGTGTACTATGCCTGCCAATCAGCAGTGGAGCAGTATGGTGTATCTATGCTCTAAAACCATCACTCATATTTGTGAGGACGCCTGTGCACAGCAGTGGCATGTTTATGGGCTGCTACTTACTTTTATGCGTTCGTCGTCGTCGTCGTCACTTTAACCGATGGACGTCTACTGCTGGACATAGGTCTCACGTAATAATAGCCTCAAGGCCCGATCCTGCGCCGCCTGGCTCCAGCCTGGCCGGCAACCCACTTTATACCGTTGGTCCACCTTGTAGGGAGTCTCCCTACAATGCGCCGCCCAGTGCGGGGTCGCCACTCCAGCACCTTCTAGCTACCAGCTATATCGGTGACTTTGGTTCTGCTACGGATCTCTTTATTTTTGATTTGATCACGAGATAAACTCCGAACATAGCCCTCTCCATCGCACGCTGAGTGACTCTGGGCTTCCGCATGAGGCCCCATGACGAACACGTCTCAGAACCATATGTCATCACTTCTAACACGCACTGTTCGAAGACTTTGGTCTTCGGCCACTGAGGTATATAGGACGAAAATATCTGATGTATTTTCCCGAACGCTGCCCAACCTAGTTGGATTCAGCGGTTTACCTCCTTCTCGAAATAGGTCCTACCTAGTTAGACTATATGTCCCAGGTATGTGTACGCGTCAATACTTTCGAGAGTTGAGTTTCAAACGTTGACTGGGTGTGTCGATACATGGATATTAGACATAGCCACCTGTAAAGAAACTCTGCTGAGCCATAGAGTGGGTAATGTGAAAGGTTTTTGGCAGTGGCTTTCGAATGAAGCCCATTGCGACCACGTTTACGAGCCGTAGGTCATCACTGGCAACACACACTGTTCGAAGAGCTTCATCCTTAGGCACTGAGTGATTTCGTCCGACATCCCTCAGTTTATGCGTTATAAAAAGAAAATTAGTTATGCCTGCCTAGAATTTGAACGTGTAACTACTCAGAATGAGAATACATGCAACTCATCACTAGGCTACCACGATTCTGAAGATAAAAACTGAGAAAAAACCAATGCTCTTCCAATAACTCCATGAACTCAAACCGCAACTATATTAAAACTATAAAGTGCGGTCGACGACCGATTTTCCCGCCCCTTACTCAAGCGCGCACCAAACGCGTTGTACTGTTTCTACTTGTACCTTTAATTCCTACCAGCCGATAAGTTTTTATAGAGCCATTACTTGCAACCCGACCTTTGTTACTTGCCTTTACCCATTTAAAGAGGGATTAACACGATTTATTAGCGGGAAAATGTATTTACAACGCCAGCATTTTGTTCATTATAATATGCCGAAATTACAAAATTAATCATTGAACACTTCAAATTTACCCATGAAAATAAAGACTTAATAGAAAATATTAGTAAAATACTAGCTGTTTATTGTAGTGTCATTCGCGTAATTCCAGGTCCGAAGACAGTGTAGGAAAACTCTCTTTTAGCGAGCATCTACATCGTAATGGTTCAAATTCACAGTTATCCAATAATATGCAGGCAAAGAGGCTGAAGAATAGCTTCAGGGAGCACGAGACGCTTTCCTACAGACTGTTGCAGGTTCTGATCGGACATGGGTCTTTCGGAAAGTTCTTGCACCAAATTGGCTGGGACGAGTCACCTACTTGCCATCAGTGTGGCGCAGCTTTCGGTTAAGCGCATCACACTGTGGCAGATTGTACGGCGTGGAGATCTCAGCGTCACCTCCTGGTGGCTTTGATCGGCGGCGACCTCTCGTTGGGGAGCATTGTTGGCGTGATGCTCTCCAGTGAGAGATGGTGGGCGGAAGTGACCTTCTTTTGCGAGACTGCAGTCTCGCTGAAGGAAGCCCACGAGAGAAAGAGGGAGAATGCAGTCGATGCTCCCCCTCACCGCCGAAGGAGGCGGAATACAAAGTGGTGCATGTTTGCGTACCTACTCTCGCCTCCGTGAATTCTACGTCGGACTCATCCGAGACTTTAGGGCAGAATGCAAAAGCTGAACACCTGGTGTCACGCTAAAGGGTGAAGAGGGTTCCGCTGGATTTTAGTGGGCATTGCGAGACCTACCATCGCCGAGTCATGACTGGTCATCGGTCAGGGTTAGTGCGTAAATTGCATTTCGCAGCTACAAGAAAAAACAGACAAAGTGTCTACTTTCACGATGTAGACGTTCACTAAGAATATTTCCTTATATTCCCAAAAGGAATTAGGCGGAAGACAGATGCTACGATATATTAATACGTGAAACGAATACTTTATATCGGACGGAGGCGTATGAAATTTCCCACATTTATAGTTTATTTGGAGAAGGACTGCACAATCATAATATTTTGTAAAATTAGGCATAAAAATACATTTAATCAATACAAAACATTACACACACTACCATTTTACACACACAGAGATATAGAGTATATACTCATACCATATTTTAGAGTGATGGTTCAGAAATCATTTGTATAAATGTCCTATTACGTAAAGCATATTATAATATTGAAGAATATTTAAGTGACAAAAAAGTTTGGACTTGATTCCAGTTGCACATAAAAGCTAAACTCATTGTAACGTACAAAATCTATGTTTAAAGGAGTAACCGTTGAGTTTCTTGCCGGTTTCTTCTTAGCGGAATCAACTTTCAGAACCGGTGGTAGATTTATAACCAACGGACAGACTACTGACGTTTCGAAAGGGCTTTTTTGATCGCTGTCAATTATGTTAAACGCAATAAGCACTAAGGTTACATTGTAAAATACGGAAAACATTAGAGATACTCAAAATTTCTGACGTTCTCCATAACTTTTTTACTTCTTCTTTCATATGAACCTTCTCCTGACTTTAACAAAAAGAACAGAAGAGTTATCGAAATCGATCCAGCCGTGTACGATTAATAAGTAAGTAGCAGCCCATTAACGTCCCACTGCTGGGCACAGGCCTCCTCCCTCATATGAGAGAGGGTTTTTAGAGCATAGACCCACCACGCTGCTCCACTGCGGATTGGCAGGCATAGTACACAAGTGCACTCTCTATTCCTTCACTCTCATAGTCCGACATGACGGCAATCCGACACGACCGGAGAGAGAGATCAGGCGCAGGACCGACGGCTTAACGTGCTCTCCGAGGCACGGGGGTGGATCACACCGCCAACTTCCCAACTTCGAGCAAATATTGAGAAAATCTTAATAGAAAACTCAATATCGATTTCAAATTGGCCCGACCTGGACTCGAACCTCATGTCTGTAGTCGAACATGCTAACCATTAGACCAATGAGGCAGTTGTACGATTAATGCCGTGACATAAAGTAATAGGGACTCATTTTCATATTGCAACTATTTCTTTTGAGTGTAGTCTTATATTAACCGCTAGACTATATTTTTTTTAAATTTTTATTTATTGTAAAGGAGTTTTGTCACTTAGTGACCATGTCACTCCCGTAAATCAATATACAAATACTTATAACTAAAACAATCGTACTCAACTAATATAATTCACATAGCTGTGCACACAGCACTCTAGCCTTCTCTGACGAAGGAGACGCCAAGATGCTGTTACACAAGCCTACATCAAAATTAACAGTAAGGTATTTACCTCGTTCTTCCGCATTACGCTCACATTCCATCAAAACATGTTGTACATCATCAATAACTCCACAACTTGAACAATACGGGGAGTTCGATATTCCCATTGGGTGTGTAAATTTGTTTGATGGAATGTGACCGGATCTACACCTTAAAATTGCTACAATACTTCCTATTTACATTTTTCTCTTCGAACCAGGGATAACGAAGAGGCTGTCCTTGTATAGTTTTATACCAAATACCTTTCATTACTGAACGTTCATCGAAATATTCACGCCACCTTTGTAGACACAGGCCCCTAAGGTGGCCTAATAATTCGATAGGTAAAGGAAGACACTCATAAGAAGCACCCTCAGTAATAGCTTCACGTGCAGCTCGATCCGCCTCTTCATTACCTATGATTCCTGTATGACTTGGAATCCATTGTATAATAACATTTTTATTAGCCATACGTAATCTACAGATAGCATCTACAATTACCATAGCTACAGGGATGCCTCGAGAAGTCGAGGGAATCTGAGCTAAGTGTTGGATGCTGCTTTTTGAGTCCGTAAATACTACAAAGTTTGTGCTCTCAATGTTACTTAAATAGTTAAGTGCTTCCGCAATGGCTATAAGTTCACAATGCATTATGGAAATATTAGAAGTTATTCTGAATTTAAGCGATGTTTTTAATTGAGGATCATAAATTGCAGCACCCAAATTTGTCTTCATTTTAGAGCCATCTGTAAACAATTTATAGTGACAATTGTACTTGCTAA
>JACTOM010000073.1:2514689-2528531 GCA_015832385.1 Elymnias hypermnestra | reverse complement strand
TTATTACACCACGTACGACTTTTCAAACAATATTTGTATGCAAGATATAACCTTCTTAAATGTAAGGGTGGTAAACATAGTTCGGATTCCATAACATGAATTGGAGAGCTTTTAAAGATGTGTATAAGAGACAGGTTTAGAGTACTCTTGACCTGGCCGTTATTTAAAATGTCCTGGATTTGGTCTAGGAACGTTCGCCTTGGTCTTCCCCTTCCAACTTTCGCATTCACTCTTGACTCATAAATCCATTTTGTCAGTCTCCTTTCATTCATGCCCAAACCATCTAAGCATACCTTTCTCAATTTTAGTCACTAAATCTTCTTTTATACCTCAACGTTCTCTTATCACACCATTTCTTGCTCTGTTACTCAGTTTTAATCCACACATACTTCTCAACGCTGTCATCTGTGCCGCATTTATTTTAAAAGACGTGCTTCCAAAGATATTACATTCTGAGATACCTATTACCAAGACAGCTTAGATTGTAAAATTAAAATCAAAATATTCTTTATTTAAGTCGGCTTAAAAGCACTTTTGAATCGTCCGTAGTCTGTCCGTTGGTCACAAATCTAACACCCGTTCAGAAAGTTGGTTCTGCTGAGAAGAAACCGGTAAGAAACTACTTCTTTTAATATAGTTTTTGTAGGTTATGTAATGTATTTAGCTTTTATGTGTAACTGGAATCAATTCCAAACATCTTCAACATTATATTATGCCTATTGTAATAGGACGTTTTTGACATATTTAGAGACAATCTTATTAAAAATGCTTATGTTCAAACCTTCACCCTAAAATATGGCATTACTAGTTTGTTTTTATTTCTTGTATCATCACTTACCTTCAAGTTAGATTACAGTTAAATGCTAACTAGTCAGCAATATTGAAAATAGTGCGTGTTATACGTAGTGAAATTCCGATGGGTTATATGGTATTCAATTCTCTAACTAAATTTAGAACAGTAAAGACCCAATATAAATAATAATACAATTTTCTAATTTTTAAAATGAAACACCTTATTGTTCTAGTTTTTTTTTTATTGCTGACAGATTAGGCTTGACTGTGATATCTCCTGATGGTAAGTGATGATACAGTCTAAGATGGAAGCGCGCTAATCTGTTAAGAGGCGATATACCCCTTACGGTTTCTAGACAGCGTCGTACCGGAACACAATTTTTTTTTTTGGCGGTACGTTTTTGCTGGTATGGTGGTAACTAACCACGACCGAAGCCTCCCACCAGTCCAGACTCAGACAAATTAGAAAATACAATTTCCTAAATTCATCCTACCGGGGATCGAACCCGGAACTTCCGCTTGCAAAGCGAATACTCACACCTCTGCGCCAGCGAGGCCGTCTAGTGCCATAAATAGAATCTCGCTCTCATGTACCACCATCTACTATTCAACTTTGTAAAACTCCCCACTTGAACAATACCTTCACCAATCACAATCAACGTTAAAACAAAAACTTCAAATGGAAGTTGTAATTAAACTTGAGACAATTTCCGTAATAAACTAAACTGTAAGAGGTGAAAGTGAAATGAAAATGAATGAAAGGAGACTGACAAAAAGGATTTATGAGTCAAGAGAGAATGCGAAAGTTGGAAGGGGAAGACCAAGGCGAACGTTCCTGGACCAAATCCAGGACATTTTAAATAAAGCCCAGGTCAAGAGTACTCTAAACCGACGAACTTGTATGAAAGGTTTAATGAGAATCAAAAGAAGCGAAGGAGATATGCAAGAATCGTGGCAAGTGGAAGGATGTAGTCTCTGCCTTCCCCTATGGGAATGAGGCGTGATGCTATGTTTGTATGTAAGAGGAGATATACCTCTTATGGTTTCTAGACAGCATCGTATAACATCGTACGTCTTTTCTGGTAGGGTGGTAACTAGCCAAGGCCGAAGCTTCCCACCAGCCCAGACTGCGACAAATTAGAAAATACATCTTTCTAAATTCGCCCTCCCAGTGATCAAACCCAGGGGAAATGTGTAATTCAGAAACTTCAAAAAAGTAAATGCTAGTAAATCATATTGAATGTAAAGTTTAAAATAGAGTCACGCGACACAACACCTGATTTAACACATCGAGAAAGTTGGAAACACTTTCATAGGGGAGGGTGAAGTAAACGATTGTTCTTGTTTTTCTTCGTGTCAAATGGGTATGACGGTACATGTCGTTGACCGCAAAACCGAGAGCTCAACTAAAGCGAAAGCTCCGCGAAATGGCAGTACACTAGACTTACAGCGGTTTATTTTATGGTCTAGACACGAGAAATATATTTCAACATTTGTCAACAGCACTGCGAGTAAAGTAAACTTAACAAGAAAGTATTTTTTCAAATAAATAAAACGTTACATTCACGTTAAATTGAAATAAGTTAATTTAACTTCACTTCAAGTAGCAAAAGATATCTTTGGAAAACGTATATACCTTACTATTTATCATATACATTAAAAAGTAAAGAAAAAATATGAAATTTGTCACACTTACCTATATATCATCACGATGTCTTTGGAACTTTAAGGCGTAGAGACTTGAATTTTGGTAAGAATATTCCTTTAGCAGAGTAGAGGTCAGTTAAGAACGGATTTTACGAAATTCCACCCGCAAGGGAGATTGCGGGAGTGTTAACTATTGACTTACGATATCTCTGGAACCATAAGGCGTAGAGACATGAAATTTGGTAGGAATATTCCTTTTGCCGAGTGGAGGTCAACTAAGATCGGATCTTACGAAATTCCACCCACAAGGGGGGTTGCGGGGGTGTTAACTACTGACTCACGATATTTCTGGAACCATAAGGCGTAGAGACTTGAATTTTGGTAAGAATATTCCTTTAGCAGAGTAGAGGTCAGTTAAGAACGGATTTTACGAAATTGCACTCGCAAGGGGGGTTGCGGGGGTGTTAACTATTGACTCACGATATCTCTGCAACAATAAGGCGTACAGACTCGAAATTTGGTAGAAATATTCCTTTTGCCGAGTGGAGGTCAGCTAAGAACGGATTTAACGAAATTCCACCCGCAAGGGAGATTGCGGGGGTGTTAACTATTGACTTACGATATCTCTGGAACCATAAGGCATAGACATGGAATTTGGTAGGAAAATTCCTTTTGCCGAGTGGAGGTCAGCTAAGAACGGATATTGCAGTAATACACAGAAAATAGCTGATTGGTGTATTTATTCGTATGTGTCTTATTTGTAAAACAATTTGCCTTAATTAATGAAAAAATATGCTACCTAAAAAACATTCTACGCAGATAAAGTCGCGGGTTCAGCTAGTAGTTTATATAAAGGAGCGCACGAAATAATATTATTTCTTAATTATGCATAAAATATATATTATTTTTTTATTTTTAATTGAGACACACACGCAATATTTTAGTTATTATTGAAGTCTGCGGTCAAATTGAGAATAGATTAACATTGTTTATCTGATATTTAGCGAACGAAAGAAAGATTTTTTATAAAATACATCGTTTACAGAGAAGTTTTGTATCATTTATTTCACCGCATAGTTTTTTGTTTTAATAGAAAAGAATAAAATAGAAGTCTAGACTTTTATAAATGAACCTTAAAAGTGTTCAAGCTTCGATCATTTGAGAGAAAAACAAAAGAAAGAAAGGATATACAAATGATTTTTGAGTGGGTGAATTCAAGAATGTTTTATGTTAGACAATCAGACAAGCCAAATAACGTACTTCCCCATATTTCTACGGAAACAAGGACTGTGTTAACAACTGTACTAGTTTTTTATTACAGTTAGGTTATCGCTTAACTATAGTTTAAGATGGAAGCGTAGTTATCTATATCGTAAGAATATGAATAATAGAATTCCAATGCATTCTCAGTTTAGATGATACGTCGCAAAAAAATATGTGCATATTTCTTATTTATGCAACCTTCAAAATTTGTATATTGTAGTAAAAAGCCCCAAAAAAAAATTATTATCTTATTTCTGATAGGTAAATTGGTAAGTAGCAGCCCACTAACGTCCCACTGCTGGACACAGGCCTATACACTCATATGAGAGAGGGTTTTTAGAGCATTGACCCACCACGCTGCTCCACTGCGGATTGGCAGGCATAGTATACAAGTGCACTCTCTATTCCTTCACTCTCATAGTCCGATGTGACGGGAATCCGACACGATCGGAGAGAGATCAGGCGCAGGACTGACGGCTTAAAGTGCTCCCTGAGGCACAGGAGTGTATCACACCGCCAGCTTCCCAACTTCGGGCAAATATTGAGAATATCTAAACAAAAAACTCAATATTAATTTTTGAACTGGCCCGACCTGGGACTTGAACCCCGGACCTCATGTCTGTACTCGAACATGCAAATCACTAGGCCAATGAGGCAGACCCATTTCTGATAGGTTAGCGCTTAACTATGACTACACATTACTGTAAGTGGTGATAGAGGTTAAGTTGAAAGCGCGGTAATCTGGTAAGAGGCAATTTACCTCTTTTGTTTTATACACAGCGTCGTACCGGAACACAAATCGTCTTGCCTGGTGGAACATCTTTGTTGGTACGGTAGCAACTAGCCACGGCCGAAACCTCCCACCAGTACAGACGCAAACAATCTAGAATTTATCAAACTCGCTGTACTGGGGATGTCAGTGAACCATTTTAAAATCTACACGAATCAGTGTTAATATAAATGCTACACGGCCAGCTGATGTGAGCTATCGGCGCTGCTATATTGGCCTCCGTTTTACTCCCAAAAACCTTTCACATTACCCATATATGGCTCAGCTGAGTTTCTCAACAGGTGGATGAACCTGAAGATGAACACGGATAAGACGAAAATTATGTCTTATATCCATGTACCGCCACACCCAGTCATCGTTGAGAACTCAGCTCTCGAAATTCTTGACGAGTAGCTAGATAAGTCCAATTTCGTGAAGGAGGTCAACCGCCGAATCCAACTCGGTTGAGCAGCGTTCTGGAAACTTCGGCAGATATTTTCGTCCGATCCCTCAGTGCCTGAAGACCAAAATCTTCGAACAGTGCGTGTTTCCAGGGATGACATACGGTTTTGAGACGTGGTCGGTGACTATGGGCCTCATGCGGAAGCTCAGAGTCACTCAGCGTGCGATGGAGAGGGCTATTCTTGGAGTTTCTCTACGTGATCGAATCAGAAATGAAGAGATCCGTAGTAGAACCAAAATCACCGACATAGTCCTACGAATCGCGAACCTGAAGTGGCAATGGGCGGGGCACATAGTCCGACGGAGCGATGGACGTTGGGGCCGGAAGCTGCTGGAGTGGCGACCCCGCACCGGAAGGCGCAGTGTAGGCAGACCCCCCACAAGGTGGACCGATGACATAAAAAGGGGCGCCAGGTCATTACGTGAGACCTATACCCAGCAGTGGGCGTCCATCGGTTTAAGTGATGACGACGACTCTATGGCTAACTGTTAAGCGATAACACAATAAATTAGCAGGTGCTTGCCATTCCGCAGTGCAGCAACGTGGTGGGTTTATGCTCTAAAAAACCTCTCTTCCATGAGTAAGGAGGCCTTCGCAGGAGATAGAATTAAGTTTCACTTTAATAATAGAAAATATTACACACTTATGTAAATTTCAGTACATATATGTTTTATTAACAAAGAGAACACCAAAAACGTGAGTTCGCTTTTGTGAAGTATTAAATGCCGCCTTTGTTTAACCCTTCACGTTTTGTTGCATTACCTGAGCTCAGAAACTTCGCAATAAGCTAAGACTTCTGGAAACAAACTACGCGTTGTTTAACTTTAAGATAATAAGCATAAACTTAGTTTAATTTTTATACTATTTCACCAAAGTTATGCTTAAATCTTTCTACAAAATTGTGTATAAATTATATTCTTATATCAAGGTAATCTCTCAAATATTTCTAGCCATGAAGTTATGGTTCTACTACAAAAATATAATAGTTTTGGCGATACAAAATATAATGATATCATATCTACTATATAATGAATGAAATGTATAAAAAAATAATAAATATGTTGGCTTTTTTATGCACGAATCACGCAAAACGTAAATGGGCAAATTTTGATGGATTTTTTTTGGGAATCAATAATTTTTTTTGTTTATTTTGTCGCATAATACTTTCTCTGCGTGACATTACTTTTATTAAAGACGGTTACGTGACTCCCACTTAGGATACAAAGAGATATATGAGATATATTAACGGGCTGTTTTTATTATTTTCTTTATAAATTCCTAACATTTCAAGACATTACACGTGATAACAGTGGTATTTTTAAGCGACATCAAAAAAAGGAGGAGGTTATCAATTCGTCTGTATTTTTTTTAATGTTTATATATCTCCCGACTGGGTGGACCGATCTGGATGATCCTTTTTTAAAAGAAAGGTGGTGCTCGTCATAGGGTCCCATTTTTTTTAAATCCAGTTCTGATGATGGCATCCATGAGAAAACCGGATAAGTCTTAAATTTGCATTAAACATGTGGGCGACAAGTGGACAAATAACTAAAGATCACGACAACCGATTTCGATGATTCTTTTTTTATTGGAAAGGATATACTTCAAGGGTTGTTTTGTGATAGTTTGGTAAGGTTCTGATGATGGAATCAATGACAAAATGACGGAACTCTTCAATTCTTAGGAGCAAATGAAGGATACTCGACAGAATCTTCTATAGGCTATCCAGATTTTTGAGTTGCCTTCGGTATGGTCAAATGCTAGTCGTAGTTAAATATGATATTGTAAATCGTATATCTCCTCCACAGCTTACAGTAAGGGTGCGGTTTATAGGCAGAAAATATAAGTGTCCGTAATCAAATAGCAATGAGCTTACGTTTGTTGCTGCATTGCAACACGTTTANGACAAGTGCTAGTCGTAGTTAAATATGAAGATCAATGGAACTCCTCAACGGCTTACAGTAAGGGTGCGGTTTATGGCAGAAAATATAGATGTCTGTAATCCAATAGCAATGAGCTTACGTGTGTTGCTGCATTGCAATACGTCTACTTCAGATTCACTAAAAATCAAAAATAAATAAAAATTTTAACAAAAAATTAACCGCCTTCAAAACAGACTTACAAATATATTAATATGCTCTAAATAGTAAGAACTAATTGCGTATTTTTTTATAGTGTTCTCCGTATTCTTATATTCGGAGTCGGCTTGTATAGTGATAGGTGGGAGAGACGCGGGAACATCTACCTTGGCTGACACCGACTTCGAATATAAGAATACGAAGAACACTGTAAAAGAATACGCAATTATTTCTTGCTTTTTAGAGCATATGAATGTATTTGTAAGTCTGTTTGGAAGGCGGTTCTTTTTTTGTTGAAATTATTATTTATATATATTGAAGATCATACGATCTAAGAAACACCTGCACGAAGGAGGTACATAAATACACCTGCCGTTTTTATATATTCTTAAAGTAATTATATTTACAAAATATATAACAACAATTGTATTTAATTTATCATAAATAAAGTATTGTTAGGAAGGTTATGTTTAAGACTATGTAAATACATCGAAAGAATTCGCCATCACGTGAATCCCGAAGCTGCTAAACTTCTGGATATCACACAGATAAAAAGAAGACTTAAAAGAACAAAACCTTTTGAGTTACTGAAAGTGCAGTGACACAATATAGTGTAGTGTGGTGGTGGTGGTTTTTATTAAGCAAGAACTCAAGAACAGTCAATAGACATCAACGTAAACTAAACATATTTATTTATATTTCTTTTCAGCACTTATGAACGTCAAACTTTTACACACCCATTATTATAAATTATATACACAAAAAACCATTGCAATTATTATTACTATAATACTCCACCATCAGCTAAGTCCAGATCCGTTTGTCATTAACAAAGTCACCTATACTATAGTAGGCCTTCTGTATAAGGATTTTTTTTAGAACCATGCTAAATTTTGCATCCGGCAGTTCCGTTATTGTGCTTGGGATTTTATTATAATAGCGAATCCCATTGCCAATAAAGGACTTGCTGGTCTTAGCTAGTCTTAAGAAGTTCGATTGTAGCTTTTCTTATTATATACATACATATTTCTTACATAGACGTTGTAATAGGTAGGTCAAAGTATTATTACTAATTAGTCTGTTAGACTAGATTGTAATCTTATATAACACAGCCAAAGATTGGTGAAATTAAAAAGAATTGGTAAATACTTAAACAGTATATAGAGTGACGCATTAACACGTTCGCTGCATTACGAGATCTATCAGATCTTGTGCAGGATTTTCGTATAGTGCGTTGACTATGATCGTGTTGATTAACTCCTTGCGGGAGGCTCTAATGTGTAAAGTTCATTTAGTATGAGTAAAACAAATATACATATTTGTCGGAGTGCAATAATCTGTGGAAGGCTGGCGCCATCTGTCTATCGAGGTGGGGTAGAGTCAATAAGAGGCCGTCTGGCGCGTCTCTCGGTAGGTCTCGAGTGGCGGTTGGCCGGAGCAGTCGCCTATTGAAACTGTCGCGTTCCTAGCTATTATTGTTAACGAGTTTGTGTAAATTGATATCGGGAACATTAAGTGATTGAACATTATAATCCGAGTTAATTAATAATGTGTTTGATTGCACTAACATTACCCACGAACGTACACAGTATAAGAAATTAAATTATGGATGTCTTTAATGACGATGTCGGTGGAGAACCCTACGCCCCTATGCTTTATGCTCTTCCTTCTATCTTATTCTCCAACATATTTGTTTCGTACTTAAAAGTGAATTCAAGCACATACAAAAAATAGTGATGGATTAGGTCCCTAACGCACAGTTGTATAGTTATTTTTATTTCTTACGTTAGGGGACATGTCTTGGAAACTTAAAAACTGTATTTTTAGAAGACTGATTAAATCCTTAACACAATAAAGGGTAGTTACGAGATCTTTTAGGTGTCCAAAGCACCAGTTGTAAGTTCTTTGAAAATGATAGCGCAGGGAACGTGTTCAATATAATTCTCTCCTTTAGTTAATGAAAGCTGACTTTAGAATACGTCGAACGAGCGTTACACAGTCGAATATATCATTTTCCATACATAAGCCCAAGAAACCAGTGAAATATTCCCAAAGCATAGTATGATTAGATAGTACCAAATGTTTGTAAATGGTACGTAACCTCCAGAAATCCCTCCATTAGACGTTGTTTACTCGGTCGGTGCGCAAATCTTGAGGAGGTCGACTCACCAAATGTCCCATGAATATGCGATGACACAAAACGTACAATGTTTTTCCATTTATAAACCTCTAATGAAAATCTCACTCCGCTGCTTCTGTTTGTTTTTTAATACCTTGCCCAAATAACCTGCGCAACTTCGTCTACATCACATGAGAAAGAACAAATTTGATTATATAAAAAATTATATAAAAAATTATATATTATGTAAAAAAGTTATAGTTAGTGAACCTTGGAACCTAAATATTCACCTAGTAGTTACTTCCGAGATATAATTTAAAAGCATGAAAGCTCAAGAGCTTTGCTATCAGAGGTCCCGGGATCGATCCCCGGTAGGTCTAATTTAGGTAATTGCATTTTCTAATTTGTCTGAGTCAGGACTGGTGAGAGGTTCCGGCCGTGGCTGAGGCCGTGGTATTATAAAAACACCAACTCACATTTAATTTTACACAACTTGCACTATACTAATAATTTCTTCACTATTTGAATTAATACAATTTAGCACTACTTCTCTTAAAAGAACTACTTCACGAAGCACAGCTCGAAAGACTATCTTAAGAAAATTGTTCCGTTCGTTAATGTTGACTTGTATTGCACAACATTTTGTAATATTTCACAATGTTTTTGGGATTTTTAAGCGACTCATTGGTCTAGTGGCTAGCATGTTTGACTACAGACATAAGGTCCTGGGTACGAGTCTCGGGTTGGGCCAGTTCAAAAATCAATATTGAGTTTTCTGTTAAGATTTTCTCAATATTTGCCCGAAGTTGGGAAGTTGGCAGTGTGCTCCATCCCCGTGCCTCGGAGAGTACGTAAAGCCGTCGGTCCTGCGCCTGATCTCTCTCCGGTCCAATTTATATATATATATTTTTTTTTTGTGTAAAATAAATAATTTAGATATCTATCTATACTGTGCCAAACGGATATATGCGATTATTTCAACAGGCTACTATTTTACTACCCTCAAATGTTTAAAATATTGCTAGCACCCACTTAACACAGTACTTCCCAATTCAGGTTTTGATGTGCAATAACGCTATTTTAAATGTATTTATTCAAAGGTATATTTGCAGTCTCTTATCATCTCAACGAGCTAATTTTGTACTACCCTCAAACGTGATAAAAATGCTTGTATCGTTTTATACGTTATTTTAAATTTTGTGATAATCATATTTTTATGGTTTAGACTATAGTTTTAGTTGGGTTACAACACGGATGGCTCTGGAATGTTAGGAGTTATTAAGTAATATAGAGGCAACACTTAATATTAGAAAGAACACATAACTTTAAATATCTTGGGCATATGTTGACCCCCGAACTCGAGGATAACACCGACATCGAAAGAGAACGGAGAGCGTTGTCAGTGAGTGCACATATGCTGGCTCACAGGTTTGCACGGTGTTCTAAGGTAGTTAAAGTCACACTATTCAGAACCTATTGCATTGCTTTCCACACATGCAGCCTGTGGGCCAAGTTCTCTCAAAAATCATACAACGCTCTCCGCGTACAATATAATAATGCATTCAGAGTGCTGATGAAGCTGCCTCGCTTTTGTAGTGCGTCAGGGATGTTCGTGGAGGCGCGAATTGACTGTTTTTACGCCACAATGCGCAAAAGATGTGGCTCCCTGGTGCGGAGATTCCGTGGCAACATCACCAGCATCCTGAATAACATTGCTACCAGGTTAAAGTGTAAATATGTGCTATTTCTAATGGATTGGGCGGCAGTGACTCGCGTATCAAAATTGTAATAGGTTAGGTATAGGTTAAATTTTGTTTATTTGTTAAGCCACTAACATAGAATAAATGTTTTCCTTTTTACTAACACAATAAGATGAGCCTTGAAATAAAGATATTATTATTATAGTGCCATATGACGAATCGTTATGCAATACGAGGTAAATTTGACAAGCGGATCAATTGTATGAGTTAATGTTTCGAGTTGTATTGCGTGAAGAAATTGTTTTATGAGAAGTAATGGTAAATTATATAAATTTAAATTTAAATTTAGGAGAAAATAAAAGTTGTTTGTTAATGTTGGTTTATATTTTCATAATATATGGTACTCAATAGAAAATTTATATAGCTATCAATCTATATAGTACCAAATTGATTTGATGCTTGACATGCTTATTTCCACAATTTAATTTAACACATAGGCCGTTCTAATTCTCGTGGCCTCATTTCTATGCGTTTAGGATATAATTTATTTCATATATTACCCCAAAATACGAACCAATGAAAATGGCCTCACAGAACTGTCCATCGATTTGACCTACATACATTCATTTGAATCGACGAAAATCGATTTGGTCAGATAAATTATTCCATATCATTGTGTCCATATTACACACATACCAAATTTTGTCGTTTTTTTTACAGAAAAGGAAGGAATAAAGGAATTGCTGTAAATTTAATAAATATACATACATAGCATCACGCCTTATTCCCATAGGGGTAGACAGAGACTACACCTTCCACTTGCCACGATCCTTGCATATCTCCTTCGCTTCTTTCAATCTCATTCAACCTTTCATACAAGTTCGTCGGTTTAGAGTACTCTTGACCTAGGCTTTATTTAAAATGTCCTGGATTTACTCCAGGATCGTTCGACTTCGTCTTCCTCTTCCAACTTTCCCATTAGCTCTTGACTCATAAATCCTTTTTGTCAGTCTCCTTTCATTCATTCTCTCTACATGCCCAAACCGTCTAAGCATACCTTTCTCAATTTTAGTTAGAACATCATCTTTTATACCACAACGTTCTCTTATCACACTATTTCTTACTTTGTCAGTCAGTTTCAATCTACTCATACTTCTCAACGCTCTCGTCTCTACCACATTTATTTTACTTTTGTGCTTCTTCTGCCATTCCCCAATTCACTACCATAGACAAGTGTTGGCACCGACACTCCTGCATGCACAGCCAATCTGGCCCTTTGAGAATCCATTTGGCTATTCATAAAGGCGTGCAGAGCACTATTTACTATATTCATATAACCGCCCTTTTCTGTTTCCCATACAAACATTTTCTAACTAAAATGTAGAATCAATTTGGCCTTTATTGCTATTCAATAACGTTCATAATAAATTCCAAATACTCACTGTTGTCTAAGCAATGTAGGTGTGTTCCTAAAGTCAAAGAGTCAATTTACACTTTATCACCGCTGCACAAAGTTCAAAATCAATTGAATAGTCACAAAATGTAAGAGCTATAGATATTTAATACTGTTGTAATTTCATTTCGAAAATCATTCGTAAAACAGCAATCTGCCACATTCCCAATCTTTTTGACAGGACGAAGTCTGTCGAGTCTGTTATTTGTGAATAAAAATGCCACGTGCTTTTGTCAATATGAGATATTAAATTTTGTTTTTGAATTTAAAATTTAGAAAAAAGACTTTAGGAAATATTATTATTTTATATTTTATGAAAAATAGTATATTCAATGATTAAATGACGAGTGGCAAATTAAAATATCACATGTTATTTGTAAACATTAAAACTACCTAACATTAAAACGAATTAGCATAAAAACGTTGCACTTGGAAACTTCTAAAGTTATAATTCTTAACAGTTTTTCAAAAGAACAAAATGCGTATATTTCACCTAATACCAAGTGATTAATGTATTCATTGTAATTCCTAATACAATGAAATATTCCATTTAGTATGACTGTAATGAATTCCTTGATTTAGTCACAAATAGCATGTTAATAATTAAGACAAATGACCCTGTGTATAACGAACTACTAACTGGTCATTAACGTCACATCCACTGGTATTAGCCGTGGTAAACGAATGACGTCAGCAACAGAGCTTATACAAATTTAATTAGCTTTATATCTAACATTTTTTTCTTTGGGAAATTCTTTATGCACGCCGGATAAAATAAATAAATAAAAATGTTTTATTGCAATACGAATATATGTACAAATAAGTTGCAAGGGCCTCTGTACTTAGTTTAAGACCCGTATTACTGGGTACCCCGCTCTACCACCATTTCATTACAAAAAGAAATAAAAACTTAACATAAGTTAGGTAAATTTAAATTTTTAAAAAGTTCGTGTGAGGATACCCGTGCAAAATGGGTGAGTTAGTGTGTGTGTGCATCTATACGTTTCGATGTGTGTATGTGTGTGTGTGTGTGTGTGCGCGAGTATATGTGTATGTTTAAGTCTGTCTACCTGAAGAATGAAGTTTAAACATACATACGGAAGTGTGGGACTCGCTGGTGGTACCAGGATAGATAGATAGGTAATAGCTTCATTGAACGTCACGCTAAAAATAGACGTACAATATATATGTCGGAGGGCAGATTTCTGGGGAACGCTGGCGCCATCTATCGGCGTGGACAGAGTCAATGGTGGCAGTCCGGCTGGAGTCACTCGGCAGTTATCGAGTGGCAGTCGGCCGGAGTGGTCGACTATTGAAACTGTCGCGTTCCTAGCTATTAGTGTTAATGAGTTTGTGTAAATTGATCTCGGGAACATTATAATCTGAGTTAATTAATAAAGTGTTTGATTGCACCAACATTACCCATGAACGCCCACAGAATAAGAAATTTAAATAATGGAAACAATTCATAACGATGTCGGCGGAGAACCCTACGCCCCTGTGCTTTATGCTTCTCCGTTCTTTGTTATTCTCCGACATATATATAACGTGATTGTTA
>JACTOM010000073.1:2473332-2507065 GCA_015832385.1 Elymnias hypermnestra | reverse complement strand
TCACATGTTCCATCTTTTGTAAATTTAGATCCCAAGTATACAAATTCTTTCACCTCTTCCACTTGTTCCCCATCTATCAAAATATTGCCATTCATCATAGATTCATCTCGTTCAAAAAGCATAACTTTCGTTTTGTTTACATTCACTTTCATTCCTTTCCCTTTCAAAGCTTCATTCATAATATTTAGCATCTCCTGAAGCTCGTTAGCGGATGACGCAAGTATTACTTGATCATCAGCGTAGAGTAAACATTTGATGAGTAATTCATTCATTCTTATTATAATATATTCTTTGTTTCTTTTCCACACTCTAATTCTAATATACGTCTGATGAGAGTACTCCAGAACGATTTAAAATCTAAAATTACGAGGGTTCCTTCGCGCCCTGATCCGAAAAGAGCCCACAACAAACTCAGTCGGATATTTTGTTTTTTTGTTACCATCATCATTACAATATCATATTAGTTTAATATATCTCAATTCAAATTAGAGCAGTTCGTTCACTCCCACGCGTTTCTATCGTCTAAGTACTCTTGCAACTTAAAATAAGATTTTTCTATCAACTTTCTTTTAACAAAGACTTTGAATTTATTAATTGACTTGTGGGCGTTTATTATAGAAACGTATACAGTTACCCTTAAATGAGTTGTTAATCTTATGCCGCCTACTAGAATTTATAACAAGTTTGCTTATGTTTCGTAAGTTATATGATGTACATTCACTATTTTTATTAAAAGAGTTAATGTTTTTATGTACGTACAACAAGTTTGCTAATATGTATACGCAGTGTATATATACGTAAACGATAGTATAAGTAAAAAAACATCTTCTTATTATTGCTTTTCTAAGGCGAGGGATTTGGGTTGCATCGGTTGTATGGTTTCAAATTGTATAACTAACATAACAGTTTTTTTCATATCTAAATGCTGGTGACTATTATCTCAACTAATAAAATATTTATAATTCAAAGAAGATTGATAATCACTTTTTAAGTCTATCAGTTAATAATTAAACTACCACGAAACTGGAGGTAATTTCAAATTGATTCTATCAAATAACACAAATTCTATTACTTTTACTTATGTCAAAGTTAAGTTTATGCATAAGACGACCTCGCTAGCGCAGTGGTGCGAGTATTCGCTTTGCTAGCGGAGGTCCCGGGTTCGATCCCCGGTAGGACGAATTTAGGAAATTGTATTTTCTAATTTGTCTGAGTCTGGACTGGTGGGAGGCTTCGACCGTGGCTAGTTACCACCCTACTAGCAAAAACGTACCGCCAAACAAAGAGATTTGTGTTCTGGTACGATGCTGTGTAGAAACCGTAAGGGGTATATCGCCTCTTAACAGATTAACACGCTTCGATCTTAGACTGTATCATCACTTACCATCAGGTGAGATCACAGTCAAGCGGTAATCTGTCAGCAATAAAAAAATAGTTAGATATATATTCGTTGTAGAGTAAAATTTGTGTATTGATTAGATTATGAATGTAAATGTGTGTCTGATCTGAAAGGAAGTAACAAATTAATAATGAGATTATTTAAAAAAAACGAATAGCGTTTACAAGCCCGTCTAATAATAATGTTTTCCAATTTGTCATGTCTGGTTGATTATCGTAATCGGAACCTCTGTTAACTAACGTGAATTCTCGCACTACTGAATCATCGAGATATTATAATCTTTTTCAGCTATTTTTTTTTGTCTTAGTTAAAAACCAATTTACTTCGTTAAGAACAACAAAGAAAAATCTAGGTTAGTAATACTAACTTACAGTTCTAGAAAGTTAAGTAGTTAAGGAACAATTTATCACGTAAAGGAAAATGCGGAAAAGAGAAAAGCCTGAGTGTTGCATACACACCTAATGTAGAGAGCATCGTTACGAAATCTCTTTCATTACTGACAACTTAAAATGTGTTTGATATATTCTAGGGGTTGAAGAGTATAAAATTTTCCACCCTTATCTACCTATATATATAAAAGAGATATCCAGGTATCTATTGACTCATCACGATATCTCTGGAACCATAAGACGTAGAGGCTTGAAATTTGATAGGAATATTCCTTTTGCCGAGTAGAGGTCAGCTAAGAACGGATTTTAGGAAATTCCACCTGCAAGGTGGGTTGCGGGGGTGTTAACTATTGACTCATCAGATAAGGCGTAGAGACTCGACATTTGGTAGGAATATTCCTTTTGCCGAGTAGAGGTCAGCTGAGAACGGATTTTACGAAATTTTACCCGCAAGTGGGTTGCGGGGTTGTTAATTAAAAAATCTTTTATGGTATGTAAAGTTTGAAGAATTTTTTTTTAAATAATGTAAACTATCAAAAGTAAATTTTAGGAAGTTCCACCCTCAAAGGGCAGAGCTTGTCTAAATTAATTAAAATGCTACCAAATAAACATTCAACGCAGACGCAGTCGCGGGTTTAGCTAGTAATTCATATAAAGTAGAAGTGCACCAAGATAATATTTTTTTAATTATGCCTAAAAATGTATAAATCCATAAAAAACACTACACACACAACCATATATTTCACAATACATGTATACAGAGTATATATGCGTATCTGTCAATCAATGGCAATTATATCAAACCCCATAAGGTTACATTAAAAAAGTTTATATTGTCAAAAGCACTAAGGAGGTTGAATTATAATTAGTTACTATGGTTGTTAAGTTTAATAACTTTTTCTTGATAGTATAGTCTGAAAAGTAAGTAACTAGCAGCCCAATAACGTCCCACTGCTGGTTCGCTATCCTTCAGATTGGTGCAGGTGCTTACCGGGCACGGATGCTTCGGGATATACCTGCACCATTTTGGGGCGCGAAGATTCACCTGCCTGTCTCGAATGTGGAGCTCTCGTCCATACGGTGGCGGATTGTCCAGTTTGGGGGCCACAGCGGCACCTCTTGATGTCCAAAACTGGAAGGGAACCTTCGCAGCCGTAAATAATTAACATATCGGCAGCCAAGCGGAATGGAGGGCGGGTGAAACTGTCACCTTGCAGAAAGAGGCGCTGGGGTTAATTTCCCTCGTCCCAATCATAGGAGGGTAGAGAGTAGGAGGCGTGCGTTTGGTCACCTGCTATCCCTTACTTGCATAAGCTTTTTGTAGAGTACATCTGGGGTGCCTTTGGAGTCGAATGCTTTCCCGATCTTCTGGCCCCCTATTTCAGATGCAGAGGGCTCCGCTAGGTTTTAGTGGGTATTCTGGAAGCAGCGAGTCCCACACTCCGTACGTAAATGTATTTCCAAGCGAAAACAAACTACTCCGGGTTGGGTGCATTATAAACTAATTTCCTTTGTTAAAGACAGTAGAGAAAAATCTTTTAGTTAGTAATACTAACTTGAAGTTCTAGAAAGTTAAGTGCTAAAGGAACAATTTATCACGAAAAGGAAAATGCGGAACAGAGAAAAGCCCGATGTATTCACACCTACAATAGAAGCATCGTTACGAAATCTCTTTCATTACTGACAACTTGAAAGGGTTTCATATATTAGAGTGGAATCGATCTACAAAAACCCAGAAATAATTTAAATGAGGTCTAGTTATGTTTTTCAATCCTTTACACTATAATTTTGTTAAAAAAAAAATCTTTTAAAAATAGATATGAAAACGCGTAAAATCGAGTGATAAAAAGTTATTTACACAATGTAAATAATTTCCCTTAACCATTTACACAAATAACTTATAGTTACTTTCCAAGTAGCAGCCCATTAACGTCCCACTGCTGGGCACAGATCTCCTCACTCCGAGGAGCGAGGGTTTTCAGAGCATAGACCCATCACGCTGCTCCACTGCACTGCACTCTCTATTCCTTCACTCTCATAGCCCGATGTGACGGGAACCCGTCACGACTGGAGAAAGATCAGGCGCAGGACCGACAGCTTAACATGCTCTACGAGGCACGGGGTTGGATCACACCACCAACCTCCTAACTTCGAGCAAATATTGAGCAAATAGAAAACTCAATATTGATTTTTTAATTAGCCCGACCTGGGACTCGAACCCAGCATGTCTGTAGTCGAACATGCTAACCACTAGACCAATGAGACGGTTATATACTTATACTTTCCAAGTATTGTAACCATTTCTTTAGAAGATAATGGGTACAACCAGCTATTATAAATATATGCCATTACTGCTTTTTACACAACTATAGGAATAATGTTCCAAGTAAATTTACATTTACATAAATAAAATAGCAATTATCAAATTTTTAGATCGATGTGTATAACGAGAAAAGATAAATATATGCTATCAATTTTTGAAGATTTACGGATGAAACGCGTGATTAGTGTCACGAAGATATGCAGCGTTTTTTATGCCAATTCGTTTAAAGAGTCGGTAGTTTTAATATTTACAAATAACATGTGACATTTTAATTTGCCACTCGTCATTTAATCAATTATATTATACTATTTTTCATAAAATTGTATTCACTTTGGACACTTTTAATATTTTAATGAAGTGTAAAGTCTAAGATTTGTACAAATATAAACAGGAAATAAAAATTAGTTTGCCAAAGAAGTTTCACTTCTGACATATGTACTTTGTACGCAAGTACTTGTATTTTATACTATTGAAGAGGAATAGCTAAACAAGGATTATTTTGTTATATTTCAAAGAGATTAGGAACTGTTTTCGTTGGAATCTCCCTAGTATCGTTACTTTCCGATACTTTCAAGAATTTTGATTAAATATCAAACAATTTATACAAAATAAAAATTTTAACAAAAAAAAGAATCGCCTTCAAAACAATCTTACAAATATATTAATATTTGTAAGTTTGTTTTGAAGGTGGTTCTTTTTTTGTTAAAATTTTTATTTATTTTTAGATTTATAGTGAATCTGAAGTAAACTAACAAATTTGTCTCAATATGTGTATACCTAAAAATGTGTTGCAATGCAGCACCAAACGTAAGGTCATTACCATTTGATTACAGACAGTTATATATTCTGCCATAAATCGTACCCTTACTGTAAGTCGTTGAGGAGATCCATTGACCTTCATATTTAACTACGACTAGCACTTGACCATACAAAAGTTACGGTAGGCAACTCAAATATCTGGATAGCCTATAGAAGATTCTGTCGAGCATCGTTCATTTGCTCCTAAGAATTGAAGAGTTCCGTCACTTTGTCATTGATTCCATCATCAGAATCTAACCAAACTATCACAAAACAACTCTACAAGTATATCCTTTTCAATAAAAAAAGAATCATCGAAATCGGTTGGCGTGATCTTGAGTTATTCGTCCAATTGTGGCGCACATGCTTAATGCAAATTTAACACTTATCCGGTTTTCACATGGATGCCATCATCAGAACTGGATTTAAAATGGGATAAAATGGGACCCTATGACGAGCACCAACCTTTCATTAAAACTCAGTCGGGAGATATGAGGTAACAAACATAAAAAAAATACAGACGAATTGATAACCTCCTCCTTTTTTGAAATCGGTTAAAAATGTAACTAAATTATATACATAAACCCGCATTACGAATCAGTTTATCTATTGACTATTTGAACGGGTACATACCACGATGGCGTTTTTTTAATTTTGCCGATATTTCGACCCAGTTGCATGGATCGTGGTCACGACGATACTGCTGTGGTCGGTTGTGTCAAGCTGTCAAGGGCAGAATCTGTCTACCCTACGTCTGATTCTTTTATTTTTCACGGCACCCACATCCATTTGTCGGCATACTACACTCACAACGTCACGTTTTAATTTTGAAAAATTGCGTCGTTTGTTCATTTGGCATAGCTTCACCACTGGATTCCACGTATCAGCCAGCTTAAAACCATCTTCACGATTGAAATTAGGATATTTTTTAATTTCAATGGCCTCGCGAACTAATCTCGGCATATAATGGCGGTCCGTGGAAAGAACTTTCGGGCTATGAAGTTCTATCCAGTGTTGAGTTCCCTGCTGCAAAATGTGCTCCGCGATCGCAGATTTTTGTATGTCGTTGTGCTTGACAGCATTTATGTGTTCTGACACACGAGTTGCTATGGAACGCTTCGTTTGCCCAATATAAGAGCTTCCACAGCTGCAGTCAATTTTGTAAACGCCCGGACATAGATACGGTAAACGATCCTTCGGAGATCTAACCATGTTTATTATCCTTTGTAAGGGAGTGATGCTATAGTCGCTTCGCAGTAGCCTGCCTATTCTGTCCGTCACTCCCTTTACAAAGGGTAAATAGGCCTTTGGCCTTTCTACCTCCAAAGCAGTAACGTCGTGACCACGATCCATGCAATTGGGTCGAAATATCGGCAAAATTAAAAAACGCCATCGTGGTATGTACCCGTTCACATAGTCAATATGTTAATAAACCACGAAAATTTAAGTTTAAAACAATTAGTTTATCTATTGAAGAAAGCCGCATGAAAATCTATTCAATAGCTTTTGAGTTTATCGCACTTTTGTGAATTTGTAACGATGTTTCACAAAGTTAATATAGAACAAGTTTTAGTACAGAATTCTTTATATATATTGACTTCAACGGTTGACACAGACCCACGCAGTAAAATCTGATTTATTAAAGCAAAAGTTTGGAATTTAATTTAACATTCGCCCCTGTTGGATACTGTCCAAGAATTTTTAAGCAATATCGATAATCTTAAGTAACGCGGAATTATTAACAGGGAGTTATCCTAGTTATTTCAGAGAACACCGTTTCTTCAAAAGAATTTCTTATATATTCCGTAAATTTTAACGTGATAATAAACTTGTGTGTCTATTGGTATATGCTTTTATAATTCACGATCTGTTTGGTCGATGTTATTTATATATATAATGGTAAATAGATAGATATATACTCGTATATATACTTTATTGATTACCACAAATAAGGCCGCGCTGGCGCAGTGGTGCCAGTACACATTTTGCTAATAGAGACCAAGGGTTCCATTTCTGGTAGGATGAATTACGCAAATTGTCGACGAGTACACAAACCTGGGACATATAGTCCAGCTAGGTAGATCCAATTTCTAGAAGGAGGTCAACCGCTGAATTCAAAGTCAACTCGGTTGCCTCACTCAGTGCCTGAAGACCAAAGTCTTCGAACAGTGCGTATTGCCAGTAATGACCTACGGTTCTGAGACATGGTCGCTGACTATGGGCGTCATGCGGAAGCTCAGAGTCACTCATCGTGCGATGGAGAGGGCTATGCTCGGACTTTCGCTACGTGATCGAATCAGAAATGAAGAGATCCGTAGTAGAACCAAAATCACTGACATAGCTCTACGAATCGCCAACCTGAAGCGGCAATAGGCGGGGCACATAGTCCGAAGAACCGATGGATGTTGAGAGCCGAAGGTGCTGAAGTGGTTACCCCCAACAAGGTGGACCGATGATATACGAGTACGAGTAAAGAGGGTCGCCGGTAGCCGCTGAAGCCAAGCGGTGCAAGATCGGGTCTTGTGGGCCTCATTACGTGAGACCTATGTCCAGCTGTGGACGTCCATCGGTTGAAACGACGACAGCGAAATTAAGGAAATTGCATTTTTTGTTTGTTGCCCAACTAATAGTGTTACGTTACGATGCTGTGTAGAAACCATATAAGGCAAATTGCCTCTTACCAGATTTAACGCGCTTCCATCTTAAGTGTCTATCATCACTTACCATCAGATGTGATGACAGTCAAGCGCTAATCTGGCAGTAATAAAAAGGATAACTTAACATTAACTTAGGGTAAATAGCAAGCTCTTCCAGAATTCATTTGTGATTAAGGAGACCATCATAGAAAGAAGAGAAAAGATAGGTGGTGTTAATAAAGAAATAGACTTACATTTATTACATAGAATATGTAATTGTTCTTAATAACTTTATGGGAAATATTGTATGTTTATTCCTGAATCAGAAATTATTCTGTTATTAAATAGACTTATCGCTTATAACATGAACTAAATGACTTTAATCCTCACATAGTTGACATGATACGATAGATCTGTCTCAAGTCAGGCAATCTGAAATATAAGTATTTCGTTCTTTTAAAATTACAATGTGTATTATTTATTTCGCTTCTCGGTAACTGTCGTAACAAAATGTGCTTAGAAATAACACCAGATAATAGAAAAAACAACAAATAAATCAGTTACAAAGTGACCGATATAGGCGTGTGTGTCGCATCGAAGGTCATTACGTTTTTTTGTGGTATTTTAAAAACTGTGAGTATTTATTAGTGATTATTTGTGTTTTTGATTATATGAGTGACGTGAATAACAATGAAAACCATTGAGTTAAGTTTTAATTTGTAAGATATGAGCCTATAAGTACAAGACGGCCTTTTTTCACTATCTCGAAGTTTAGCTCAACATCATGCTACACCAGAGTCTTAATTTAATAAACAAAAGATAACATTGTATAGTTTAACTATTAGCAAACATAAAAATCACATCATTTGGTAGTCTTTCATTAGGCAGGCGACGTTTATTTAATACAAATAAAAAACGCAGCCAGACAATCTAATATAGTAAACTAATATGATATTGTAATGGTGATGGTAACAAAAAAAATTACCCGACTGAGTTTGTTGTGGGTTCTTCTTGGATCAGGGCGCGAAGGAACCCTCGTAACTTTAGATTTTAAGCCGTTCTTGAGTACCATCATCAGACGCATATTAGAATCAGAGTGTGAAAAAAAAATATGATTTGACGATTCAAAAGTGCTGTAATATGCCTACTTGAATAAAGATATTTTTGATTTGATTTCATTTAAATATTGTTTCCACATTGAAACCATCCAGGTGAAACTAAAATAAAGCTCTAACTTGTTACCAACTAAAAGCCTAGTAAGTTATAAATGTAAATTTCATTTAAAACAGTTGAATACGAATGGAAAATCAAACACGTCGTTTTGATTTCAGCAAATACAAGTCGGTAAAAGGTGACGTTATTGCTGTAAAAGCTACATGGTTTCGAGCTGGAGATCTTGTTTGAACAAATAGAGCAACAGAATTTTTAGGTAACGTGGAAATGCAAACTTGTATTTCCATTCGCGTAATTTTCATGGAACTTTTCGTTACTGGCTAGAGAGTCATGACTTTCCGGGCACTAAGTTTACTTTTATTTCTTATTAGACAGAAGATACTTTGCATTTTTTTGTTTACAGATTTCCTGTATCGATGTAATGTTTTACTTGTAATGTTTTCTCGTTTCACATCGACTATTTTTATGATGGCATTTATGAGTTAACAGTTTGATTTTTTATGGAATATTTAGACTAGATTTAGATTTGGTTTATAATTCTTTAAGTACGAGTTTTTCTATTGTAAACTAAGTTAGATAAAAATCAAATATTAGTCCTGTAAGTTCATGTAGTGGCCAATTTAGATAATGCATTCCCTAACTATGTGATGTTTTAGAGAATTTTCTGACATTTAATCCCGGGAAAGCACCACTGTCTTCTCTTTACAAAACTTACGTGTTTAATTGTCATTATGCTTTTCGGTGAGGAAATTCGCCGTGGGAAACTTGGATATCTCATTCTGGAGTAATATTGTTAACCTGCAGTGGAGCATTTCAGAGAACGTCTAGCAGTGGGATATCAATAGGATACTTTACCGTGCCTTTTTCAATAAGAAACATACATACATAGCATCACGCCTCATTCCCTTCGGAGTAGGCAGAGATCACGTCCTTCCACTTGCCACGATCCTTGCATATCTCCTTCTCTTCTTTCAGTCTCATTAAAGCCTTCATACAAGTTCGTCGGTTTAGAGTACTCTTGACTTGGCCCTTAATTAAAATGCCCTGGATTTATTCCAGGATCGTTCGCCTTGGTCTCCATTCCAACTTGCCCATTCACTCTTGACTCATAAATCCTTTTTGTCAGTCTCCTTTCATTTATTCTCTCTACGTACCCAAACCATCTAAGCATACCTTTCTCAATTTTAGTCACTACAGCTTCTTTTAAACCACAACATTCTCTTATCACACTATTTCCTACTTTGTCTGTCTGTCTGTTTGTACACTTATTTTACATTTGTGCTTCTTCGGACATACCCAACTTTCACTACCATACATAAGTGTTACAATAAGAAACTGATGCATATTATCCGATTTATATTTTATTTCTACAAAGTACTGTGACAATGCCCACTGTAAAATGCTTAGCTACAAAGAATACCTGGTGACCTAGATTTTAAGTCGTTGTTCTTAACGAATGGTTTCGCGTGCTTTAATCGCATCTACCATTTTATCGTGTCATAGTGACTTTAGGGCTGTGAAAGTTTATTAATCTGCATACACATTGAAACCTAATTCCGCATATTTAACACAACAATTCCATATAACTATATATATAAAACACAAAAACTTTTTTCACATATCGACATAAATAAATGAAGTAAGTAAATAATGCCGCAAAATTAAATCGTTTTAGCAAAAAGTTCTATTAGAAAAATTCAATATACTTTTCGAAAATGATTGCTTTAGTCCAGGGGTTGACAACCAGCGGCCCGTAAGCCACAACACTAGTTAGAGCCTTTCAAACAATACAGTACAGTAACGATAAATATAGTTAAAAATGCAAAAAATAATAAAGCGTGACGCACACCAATATCCTCATAACATTTACGGCCTGTACCAATATCCTCATAACATTTGTGGCCTGTACCAATATCCTCATAACATTTATGGCCTGTAATAATATCGTCGTAGCATTTGTGGCCTGTACCGATATCCTTATAACATTTATGGCCTGTATCAATATCCTCATAATATTTGTAGCCTGTACCAATACCCTCATAACATTTATGGCCTATACTAACATCGTAATAGCATTTGTGGCCTGTACCAATATCCTCATAACATATATGGCTTGTACCAATATCCTCATAACATTTATGGCCTGTACCAATACCCTCATAACATTTATGGCCTGTACCAATATCCTCATAACATTTGTAGCCTGTATCAATACCCTCATAACATTTATGGCCTGTACCAATATTGTCATAACATTTGTGGCCTATACCAATATCGTCATAACATTTATGGCTTGTTCTAATATCCTCGTAACATTTGTGGCCCGTACCGATATTCTCATAACATTTATGGCTTATAGAAATATCCTTATAACATTTATGACCCACACCTATATCCTTATGATATTTGTGGCACCGCTATAAAAAAAAGTTACCGAACACTACGCTTTTCGATAAATAAGTAAGTTACATATGTAAACAAATTTGTATTTGTGGATTAATATTTATGCTTTCTAACGTCGATATATAGAGGGAGTAATTCTGGGATGTGTGGACTCTGCTAAGCCGTAGAAGAGCAGTTAGGTGGGTCTTTACTCAAAAAACCCTCTTTCCGAGGAGTGAGGACTCCTGTGCCCAGCAGTGGAATGTTAAAAACTGTTAACCATCATCATTAAGCGATCTATGATGCCATTTGTTTCGGTCCAGTTTTCTGTTCGTTTTCTGATCGAAACATATTTTAACGATGTAATTTTACATAACACCTAGTTATTTCGCGGTTCATTGAACAAGTTAACGAGTATAAAACAATTGAGCGCAAGTGGCGAAGGCTTTATACAGTGTCCGAGCGGAACTGTTGCCGGCGAAATATAAATTGCGCTCGTTTCAAATTACCAACTACGTTTTATGATATAAAGAAGAGAAACTGCGTTTTTCTACTACCTGATTTATAGTGTTGTATATAACATTTTCGAAATAAAACTTTAATGAAGCTTGCACTTAGAAAATACAAATCGGAGTGTATTAAAAGTGCGTGATAAAGTTGCACATAATTATTCACATTTTTATTTAAAACATTCAGTTGGGTTTAACAAACTCTTTTAAACCAGTCAAGTTTGTCTGTTGGTTATGAATCTGCCATTTGTATTATAAATAGGAAATTAAGTCTTTCGCGCTTTCGCGATAAAACTACTTAACCGATTTAAATAAAATTCGGTACACAAATAGTTTAGAGCCTGAGAAAAGGCATAGGCTACTTTTATGGGAAAGAAGGGTTGTAAGGGATGGAAGTCTCGTCGTTTTTAAACTTAGAAAGCTTGATACTTATTTTTAGGTTGTTAAAATAATAATCATTATTAATATTGTAAATGAGAAAGTAACTCTGTCTGTCTGTTAAGGTTTTAGTTGTAACACATATAGTCTAGAGCCTAAGAAAGGACAGAGGCTACTTTTAATGCGAAAATAGTGTTTCAAAGAATAGAAATAACGTCATTTTTACAGCAAGGAAATACGTTATATCAACAGCCTCTATATAAAAAAGGATGTATTTTAGATATTTTAACGGTTTTATAGTTTTGAAGATTATATCGTCCTATTAAGCTGTTAAAACATGATCCTAAAACACATCACTTGTAAGAAAGAGTATACAATAATAAACAATTTATCTGTGAAACATTGTTACAAAATAAGGATTTTAGACTTAAATCTTCAAACGTACAGGATGTCATACTCGTATATTGGATTTAAATTGCATTAATTTCTGTCATTATAATGTTCCTCAAGAATGAAAGAAGAATTCACGCTTGAATGTGATTACACCTGATGGTAATGGATGATACAGTCTAAGATGGAAGCGCGATAATCTGGTAAGAGGCAAACTTTTATGGTTTTCTACACAGTATATTATGGAAACACATCTCTTGTTTGTTGATAGGTCTTTGCTGGTAGTATCTGTTTCCAATAGGGCGTGAGACAAATGCGCAATGTCACCACTGTGGAGTGAGAGAAGCGTCTTGGTTACCCAGATTTTAAAACATCTTAGTCCGTTAGCCATAGTTGCAGCTATGTTAGCAGATGAGGAGACTAGGAAAGTAGTGCTTTCACATTGCGAAGACAGAAGAAGATTAAAAAGGGAAAGGCACAACCTGTTCAGGGAAATAGTCCCAAAATAGGCCTTTTGGATTGCAGGCGGTGTAAGTGGGGGCTTCCATAGCTGTTACTCAAGAAGCAATCCTGAGAGGGCATTAAAGATGAGGTAGTTGCGCAAATACGATCCAGGAATATTCTCAGGCAGGTGTAGTCGTTCTGTGGAGAACCCGGAGTCATTTGGTAGCTGCAGGAGATGACTACCAGAGGGGTTTTAGTGGGGACAATCCCATATCAACAGACTTATCCCTCAAAGGTTGAGAGTCTTTCGAAGATTTTCCCTTCGTTAATAACTAGACACGGCCGAAGCCTCCCACCAGTCCAGATAATCACAAATTGGGAAGGGCAATTTCCTAAGTTCCTTATACATACGTATGCTCAGCCCGGGAAATGATTCCTGGATTGAAATTAATAATTGCAATGCTAAAATTATTTTTTTCGATATTTTCAACTAAGTCAAAGCAAAATCTAGATCGGCTTAGAAACTATTTGAAGTTGTGAAAAAGTTACACTTCAACCATTCACTTTCAGTGCGGAGCTCATTGCATTGCACTTGGCAAGCTAGTTCTTTCACGGAGCGAGCCAAATCGTCGAATAAAAACTCCGGGCGTTATCTTAAGCTTGAACAAAACTATGCTGGAATATTTAAAAAATAACTTGAATATTTTGGCATAATGTACTAGAGCTTTCGCCGTTAACTTTTTTAATGTATTCCTTTGTTTTTTGGTTATACAAATAGATTTCTTGTAGTGGTAGAGCTAAAAGCTGGTTAGAGGTTTTTTTATTTGCAATAGTCATGCGCTTGGCCACAATCACACCAGATGTTACGTGTCGCCTTGCCTAAGTGGTGCCTTATCACCGTGACTTTAAAAATACCAAAATTGTAAGTGTTAGGGAATACCGAAGCCGGTATGATGTTTCACTACTTTGCGGTGCATATCGGAAGCGATTGGTCAAATCGTTTGGTTGCAGACTCGTGGGATATTCACTACGTACGGATGACAATTGTTTCTATGTCTGGATGTTCTGAAATAAAAGGGTGACGGAGGAACAAGATCATTTAGTTACTGCGCACACTCACCGAAATATATTCTGCAGAATAACCACAAACAGGCAACGTTACATCGATGCTGCAAGCTTGTCCGAAGTCTTCCACCATTCCAGATTCAGACAAATTTGAAAATTGTAAATGTGCCAGGACACTATCCATATGCCTTGTGTCATCGAGGTCATCATAACACATGGATTGTAATGATAGACATAAAGAAATAATCATTTATTTGGCATAAATAAGTAACAAGATATAAATATAATGAGATGCTTAACATTTCTTATCTTCTTATACGGATCTGAAACGTGGACTATTTATTGAAGGATTGTAGCAAAATAAAGTGGACTGCTCACCGCACTAACGTATACTATAATATTCATCAAGGACTAACTCTCAACACTTATGTATGGTAGTGAAAGTTGGGTATGGCAGAAGAATCACAAAAGTAAAATAAATGCGGTAGAGATGAGAGCGTTGAGAAGCATGAGTGGATTAAAACTGAGTGACAGAGTAAGAAATAGTGTGATAACATAACGTTGTGGTATAAAAGAAGACGTAGTGATTAAAATTGAGAAAGGTATGCTTAGATGGTTTGGGCATGTAGAGAGAATGAATGAAAGGAGACTGACAAAAAGGATTTATGAGTCAAGAGTGAATGCGAAAGTTGGAAGGGGAAGACCAAGGCGAACGTTCCTGGACCAAATCCAGGACATTTTAAATAACGGCCAGGTCAAGAGTACTCTAAACCGACGAACTTGTATGAAAGGTTTAATGAGAATGAAAGAAGCGAAGGAGATATGCAAGGATCGTGGCAAGTGGAAGGATGTTGTCTCTGCCTACCCCTATGAGAATGAGGCGTGATGCTATGTATGTATGTATGTACTAACTCTCCAATAACCTACAGTCAAAAAGAAAAGTCGTATCCGCGGCAGTTGGTGCAACCATTTAGAAATAAGTCAATGCACCATCTTATTAAACATTACACAGATACCTCCATAATACTCAATTGACAATCTTATTATATAAATATTAACACTGAAACATCCGCAATAATCAATATACAATCTAATACTTCAACAATAATTGATTGTCTCAAATAATAATATAACTCTTACAAATCCTACAGGAGATAAACTTAAAGAAGAGACTTTTGTCGACTGTGCGACTTACATGAATTTTAAACATTTTTAACCAGGAATGAAAGCTCCTTGGAACTATTGGTGGTTCAGGGAAAGGTTCACCCACAAGATGGAAGTGACATCATAAAAACATACACAAAGTGATCTTGATCAAATACACCAGAAATGCCAACAATAGGGAGATGGAGGAATTAATGCCCGACTGAGTTTGTTGTGAGTTCTTCTCGGATCAGAGCGCGAAGGCACCCTCGTAACTTTAGATTTTAAGCAGTTCTTGAGTACCATCATCAGACGTATATTAGAATCAGAGTGTGGAAAAAAAATATAATTTGACGATTCAAAAGTGCTGTAATATGCCTACTTGAATGAAGATATTTTTGATTTGATTTGATTTGTAATCGCGCAAAGGCCACCAATAACACACATGAAAATCCACATCAAGAGTGCACGATTAAGAAGAATGTATATATGTATTCAAATCAAATCGAAATCAAAATAGTCTTTATTGAAGTAGCCTCAAAAAGCATTTTTGAATCGTCAGTAGTAAATCCGTTAGTAATACATCTACCACCGGTTCGGAAAATTGATTTCGCTGAGAAGAAACCGGCAAGAAACTCAACAGTTACTCCTTTAAATATAGTTTTTGTACGTTACAATGTGTTTAACTTTGATGTGCAACTGGAATCATGTCCAAACATCTTTGTCGCTTAAATAATATTCCATTTGTAATAGGACTTTTTAATGTATTTCATAAAACTATGTGAAGGCAAACTCAGAAGCGATTCCGGTATCTTATTAAAAATGCGTATGCTCAATCCGAAAAATGATTTCTGAACCTTCTTCACTCTAAAATATGGCATTACAATTATTTTTATTTCTTGTGTTTCGCTCCCTTTTCTATATAAGAAACGTTATCACCGATATATAAAATGTTATTCAATATATATTGCGACGGTACTGTGGTAATTTTCTCTATAGAAACTCGAGATTCCAATTGATATATGGCACGTATTGCTTGTAAAATAAATATAGTTTCAATGTCCGCCGCCTTACCCCATAACAATAAGCCGTAAGACATAATACTATGAAAATAAGCGAAATACACCATTTTAGCAATTTCAACATCAGTGTATTGCCTTACTTTCCTAACAGCAAATGCGGCTGCACTAAGTTTGCCTGCCAAAGCCTGGCGGGCGATCCCCCTTGGGAGTTGAAACCGGAAGTTCTCGCAGCTTCTTACCAGTGCAGAGAAGCTGCGAGGGCCAGAGGGGAAACACCTAATGCCGACGAGGTTAGGAGGGTTAAGATCATTGCCGACAGAGCCCTGATCCAAGCATGGAAACAGGACCTAGGGTCCCCAGCAGCCGGTGGGGCCATAATTGCGGCACTCCGCCCTCACTTGGAGCAATGGCTGGGTAGAAGACAAGGAGTGCTTTCCTACCGTTTGGTGCAGGTGCTAACCGGTCACGGCTGCATTGGAAAATACCTGCACCAAATCGTTGGCTGTGAGCCGTCGGCCACCTGCCACGAGTGTGGTGCTCCTGTGGACACAGCGCAGCACACGGTGGCCGAATGACCTGCTTGGGGACCTCTTCTGACGTCGCAGATCAGTGCAGACCTCTAGAAACTATAATTTCGATAAAGGAGGCACGGCAAAGAGAGAGGGCGAATGCAGCTGAAGCACAGTACCCCGGATGGAGGGGAATAGGAAACAGGAGACGGAGGTTTATCCAACTCCTCCCCCTGTAGTGCACTTTTGAGCCGGCTTCATTCGGAGGGGCCAGAGTGGAATGCCACGACGAACCTCTAGTCCTTCCATTCTCAAATGACGAGGGCTCCGTTGGGTTTTAGTGGGTATTCTGGTACTACCGGCGAATCCCACACTCCCGTCTGTCTCACAGGCGGGGTGGGTAAATGCATTTCCCAGCGATAAAAAAAAATTTAAAGAAATACCCCCACTGAAGCCCAGAGTCTAAGGATATTCCTAAGAAGACTGTAGACATAACTTTCTTTAATGGACTATCATCTATACGGCTATTTTTTGTGCAAAGTGAATTTATTATTTATTATTTATTATTAAATTATTAACAGAAAACCAACGTGAGACATGTTTCAGCAAATAAGACTATATCACATTTGTCTTTCACATGCTAAATCATTTATATATATTAAGAACAAAAAAGGGCCCAGTATTGATCCTTGTGGGACACCCATTTTTACCGGTGATCCTGACGACTCAACACCGTTTACGAACACCTTTTGGATTCTATTTTGAAGATAAGAGCTCAACAAATTAAGAGCCCCATCCCTCACACCATATAAGCACCGAACGCTAAAAACAAACTCGCTAAGTATAAAGTAATTGTTAGTACAACAATAAAGTTGTACCCTTTCATTGCATGGAAGGAAAACTCGCCACACAATAATCTAGTGTAAACTCTCAACTGGTGAAGTTATTCTCCCATAGAAAGATCTCATTGTATAAAACGTTGGTTTGCACCCGTATATATAGAAACGAGGACTATAAAGCAACAAATACTCGTCGACATTTCCCTAAAGAAACTTTTCGATAATAAACAGAAACGAGGGCAGTATAAAGTTTTTGTTTAATCTTTGAACAGTTGAATTTTTTAAATGAAACCTCTAAGCTGAGTCTAACGTCTAAGATATAAAATTAAAATTACTTTAACCTAGTTATTAAATTATAATCAGATTCTATATATACTACTGTACCCAGCAGTGGGACGTCAATAAGCTGCTACTTAGTTATTTTTAATAGAACCTGCAAGGGAAACAACAGCAATTAAAACGATGGAAAATGAAAAAATTCTAGGTCTTGTCTATTCCGACATACCTTTTTAAAGAAAACTCTTAAAGGAAATACAATTTTCTTTTTCCTCTTGTCTAGAAACAGCATTGTAAGAAAACGCTTAGTTTGATATTACGTTTCTGTTAAAAGAAAAGATTACTAAAGCATAAAAAGTCCATTAAAAATTTGCTTATACTCGAAGATTAGGTTTATTTAAATGGTGCGACTCCTTCCAAGGGCTCTCTATCCCTGGTTGTTTTATAACGCTGACAAATTATCGCTTGACTGTAATCTCACCTGATGGCAACGGAAGTAACGATGACGACGTACTGTCTAAGGTGGTAGTGCGCTAACTAGCAAATATATATTAATATTCTAAATGTCTCATTGGTCTAGTGGTCAGCATGTTCGCCTACAGACATGAGGACCTGGTTTAGAGTCCCGGGTCGGACTAATTCAAAAATCAATATTGAGTTTTCTATTAAGATTTTCTCAATATTTGCCCGAAGTTGGTAAGTTGGCGGTGTGCTCCAACCCCGTCCCTTGGAGATATACATTGTAAATGGAGTCTATTGGGGAGGGATTCAGGTTCAAATAAATCTCTCCGGGTTCAGTGGACTGTATGAGGTTCGGGGCTTCGTATCTTGAGGTCTTCAGGGTCGGCTGTTCAGTCGTCAGTGTTCGGTTCTTCGAGTTTGAAGATTCGTCTTTCGGTCGTCAGGTTGCAGTGCTTCTAAGTTCGGTTCTTCGTGGTTTGTTCTTCGGTTGTTCAGGGTTACAATTCGCACTTAGTTGCAGGATCTACATCTACTCCGATCAGGAGTCTGAGGCGAATGGTAACCCTACAATTTTTTTTTTCGATGTGTGTAGTTGATGTTAGCCCTACTGGCTTTTACAGCGTAACCGAGAGGGGTGGCGAGCGCAGAAGCTCTGCCGAGGGGTGGGCCCCTAGAAGGGCCCTGCTGCGTCGGGGGAAAACGTTGCTTTAAGGGCGCCTCCTTCGAGACTCGGACCTAGGCTTAGAGCAACGTTTGCTGCTGCTGAAAAAGACAATCGGACAGGTGCTTAATCTTGACGCCCATGGGTCCGCGACTGGTGGTCGCGGCCGGGGTGCATCAGATAGCAGGGACCTCGTCTTCGCCGGCGAAGACGCTGTGTGTGTGTGTGTGTTTGTGTACGGGGCATTGTCAATAGTAATCTGGTCGTCTGGGTCGTCAAGGACGTGTTTGGGCCGCCTCTTCCTAATTAACCCTACAAACACTTTGGGTGCCTTTTATACTAATCTCTCACCCGCCACGCACAAGCGCCGTGACGAGAGAGAGGGGTGACCGCGGGTGCTGAGGTAGGTGCGGGAGGGACGGGCCGGCGTTCAACCAATTCGATTTAGTCAACACTGGCGACGCGCTCGGTCTAAGGTTCCCGTCCGCTACAGAGTCACTGTCCTAAATTAGTAAATTTCAAATTGCTTTAAAGATATATTGAGTTGCAAGTTTAATTGCCTATCGAGAGACGCGCCGGACTACCACTTATTGACTCTGCCCCACGCCGGACAGATGGCGCCAGCGTTCCACAGACTATTGCACTCCGACATATCTATAAAGTTAACAATAGTTAAATTCTGCGAGTGTTTAAATCGCACTGCTTCTTTGTATTTCTTATAATTAGACTAAAATATCAATCTTACAATAGTGCTACTCATATTTGGATGTTATTATTAGTATAGATATAAATCCAATTGCCTTGTTCGTGAAAGCTCTCTGCATCCTACGGACTCATCTAATCCCTATGTACAATAATGACAGACAATTCCAATTTGAATACGTTATTACTTGGTACTTGTTATTCAGCAATTCTGTGTTGACTGAAACTGGGACTATATATGTTGTTGTTATATATAACTGTGCACTTGCAATGCTAGCGGAAGTGCTGGGTTCGATATTTCATTGCTAGCAGAACATGCCCTTACGTTACCCGCTTCACTTGCATTTTAACTGTCTGCACATGAAATTGCTGATATTAACTAAAGTGTTAAGATACATCTGCCTGATAATTAAGTAAACAAAAAAAATATATATAAAATACTTTATTTCCATAACAATATCTTACTTAATACATACTAGATTGAGATTTTCTAGTAGGTATTAAAAGCTCTATTATTCGAAGTGGTTTCAAACATATATAACTTATTAAAAGTCCACAAATACGTAATACAATATACATACATAGCATCACTCCTCATTCCCACAGGGGTAGGCAGAGACAACATCCTTCCACTTGCCACGATCCTTGCATATCTCCTTCGCTTCTTTCATTCTCATTAAACCTTTCATACAAGTTCATCGGTTTAAAGTACTCTTGACTTGGCCCTTATTTAAAATGTCCTGGATTTGTTCCAGGAACGTTCGCCTTGGTCTCCACTTCCAACTTTCGCATTTACTCTTGACTCATAAATCATATTTGAACGTCTCTTTTCATTAATTCTCTCTACATGCCTGAGCCATCTAAGCATACCTTTCTCGATTTTTGTCACTACGTCTTCTTTTATACCACAACGTTCTCTTATCACAGTATTTCTTACTCTGTCACTCAGTTTTACTCCACTCATACTTCTCAACGCTCTCATCTCTACCGCATTTGTTTTACTTAATTACACATGTTCCATCTTTTGTAAATTTAGATCCCACGTATACAAATTCATTCACCTCTTCCACTTGTTCCCCATCTATCAAAATATTGCCACTCATCATAGATGCATCTCTTTTAAAGAGCATAACTTTCGTTTCGTTTACATTCACTTTCATTCCTTTCCCTTTAAAGCTTTATTCATAATATTTACCATCTCCTGTACCATGACGCAAGTATTACTTGATCATCAGCGTAAAGTAAACATTTGAGCAGTAATTCATACATTCTTAAATGTTAATGTTAAATTAATATATAATGGTCATCCACTAATGTATTTTTTTTTATAATAACAAAATAGTTTAAAAAACTAACAAAAAGAACCACATGGGTTTCTCTTGAAAGTTAATCCTCTAGATACGTCTGTTATTTACATTACGAGTCATAAAAAGGTCAAAGGAACATTTTCCCCCTCGACAAAAGAAACGTTATGATAACCTAATAACCTGAAAACGCATTGAAAGCACCTTTCATGACAAGACGCAATAGAAATTTTCACTTGTAAAGAAAATGAAAAGTTTATCTTAATACCTTTTCTGCATGCACGGTAAATATTTCATTGGTTATGCTATAGTTTATAAATACAAACGGTTATAAATAACCGTTGCTGCAGTGTTTATACTAAGTTAAATTGTAACGTTTGTATTTAGTTTGGCAAATTGTTAATTAAATTTAGAAGCTTTATAAAAGAAAGCTTTCTGAAAAATCCTTATATTACTTCCTTCTCCTGAAAGGTATCTGGAAGACATCGCTGATTAGACCTTTGGCAGTTTTCGTTTGGTGTACAATAACACTGTGTCAGACTGTTTTATGGCGATTAACCCAAAAACTACTGAACAGATTTTAATGTGGTTTTTGCTAAAAGATAGTTTTTTTTAAATCGATAGAAATATAATGACAATTGTTGGTATTCTCAGAAGAAATCGAACTACCTCGGATCTTTCATCTAAAACGCTGTTGAATCCCTTAGATATATAACAATAAAAAGTATGGTAGTATATTCCTCTTTTATAGATCTACAAAAAAGTCTACAATGGCATATATCTAGCTTTTGAGAATAGCTTACTACATCCATTTTATCTTGTATGATAATGTTCACGTACAATGCTGTTCGTGATTTTTCCCTAAATATAATTTATTTCGTTTAATCTACAGACCTATATAAATAATCTAATTAGAATCTTATAAGAATATTTTTCACTACTATTCCCTTTAGTTGAACAACATAGTTTATTTTGTTTAATTTAGCATCTTTTATAATATTGGTTGTTGTATACTTTTATTACCCATTTCGTAGAATAATGTTAATAAATATAGCACCAATAGGAATACATACTTTATTACCAATAAAGAGTGCCCGATAGCACCGTTTACTTGTCACAGTAGTGTACGTTTGCCAGCCGTAGTTGCGGCATATAAGAAGCCCGTTTTGGCGCGAAGTTGTTGCTGCTAATTAGTCGATCGCATTTATATCCGTTCCTGAATCAGTATTTCGCGAGTGTGAGCTCACAATGCGGTAATTCAAGAATTCATTATTAGAAAAATGTAATCCACACATTAGACACATCTGTGCCGTATGCACATAGGTATTACGTTAATATATCTGTTTAAATCTTTTTATCTATAATTCCTCAGTGCCTGAAGACAAAGGTCTTCGAACAGTGCGTGTTTCCAGCGATTACATATGGTTCCGAGACATGGCCGCTGACTATGAGGCTCGTAAAAAGACTCAGAGTAACACAGCGGGCAATGGAGAGGGCTATGCTCGGGGTTTCCCTACGTGATCAAATCAGAAATGACGAGATCCGTAGGTGAACTAAAGTCACCGACGTAGCCTACCGAATTGCAAAGCTGAAGTAGCAATGGGCAGGGCATATAGTTCGCAGAACCGATGGACGTTGGGGTCCAAAGGTGTTGGAGTGGCAGCAGTGGACGTCCTTAGGTTGAGGCGACGACGATCTGTTAAAATAGGCTTTGTTCATCAAAGCTAAACTTATTGGATACTCATAAAGAGCAGTGTGTCTTTGTACTTGATAATAAATGGTCGTCAATCATGTAGTCTTTTATTCAACCATCACACCATACATCAATAAATATAATAGACAAAACATATTAGTAGAATATGTGGGTTTATACTAAGTTTAAACTAAGTTAACTTATACTTTCGCTGGTGCGATGATACGAGTAATGTAGCTACGCCTAGATTCGCATTTCGGCAGTAATTCCTCTGGCCTGGTGGTCCGCTAAGAATATGAAATATTTATCATCTTTTAATATTTAAATCAAAAAAGCATTGCAGTATTTCATTGCTAGCAGAACATGCCCTTGCATTTAATCAACGCTGCCCGCTTCATTTGCATTCTTACTGTCTTCACATAAAATTGATGTTATTAATAAAAATATTAAGAAACATGAGCCTTATAACGAATCGTAAAGTAAATATTGAAATAAATAAAAGGGAAGTGTTTGTTTGTATTTTAAATAAACATCTTTTAACTGAATATGAAAGTCTATAGTGCTTGTTTGTTACGTTTTTTCTCTGAAACGGTTAGACTGATTTTCACGGGACTTTCACTGGCAGATAGCTGGTATTATAAAGAGTAAGTTCACTACTTATTTTTGGAAAAAAATGGTTCTGCGAAAGTAATACTAATGAAATTGTACCACGGGCAGCCCACGCGTATACTCAGACGAAGGTGCATGATACATCTAACTTACTCATGTTATGTTTTAGAATGGCGCTCATTAAAATCTTAAATTTGATACCTATTTCGTCATGTCACAAAAAGTACTATTAGAAGAAGTTAAAGTCAACTCCTACGCCATGTAGCACGTACTTCTAAAAGTGATTACATAAAGAGAAACCTTTAAACCTTTGACACAAGTCCTTATAAAATTGTTCGCAGAATAAATGTAATTAAACGCTTTAATATTTGAATGTATGAATGATAAAGTGTTATAGTAACGAATGAAAATTCATAAAAGATTACAGATAGGGAGAGTGTGAACCGAAAAATAATTAGGTACCTTTTTTATAATGACCTTATTATAAAACGGATCTTAAAGTCCCTATCCTGTGATTTTACTTTTCCATATTACAAAAAATAATAAATCGTGTGGGTGCGTGTGTGTGTGTATCAGTGTGCACGTGAAAGAAGTGTAACTACGTCGGTGTATATTGTGTAACTGTATAATATAATTTTATTCATATGTACAAGATATCACCATCGAGTTGATGGAAAATTCCTCTGCCTCTGTCAAGGTCTACCAGGCGCTCTTTTTCCAGACAATCTGCCCTCTAGAATCAACCTTGGATATTCAAGTAAGGATCCTCTTTGAAGATGTCCGAAAAAAGCCACCTTTCTCCGCACAATGGTTGTCATAAGCATGCGGCTAATTTGTGCTCTTTTGAGTACTTAAGTATTTGAATCAAATGGGTTCCAAGAAATCTTAAACATTTTCCTGAGAGACCACATCTCAAATGCTTGGATCCACTGACTCCTTTGCTTCTTAAGGACTCTCGTCTTGCAGCCATATAAAACACTTAGGAAAGCGATGTAAGAAAAGGTATTTTGGGGACACAGAAAACATTTTACAGAAGGAGACTTTTGCTTGTCTTAATTTCTCCTAGGTGGTGGTAAAATACTGACAGATTAATCTTTTTGACTACTGCAATATAAATATCGCTATGTTTTATTTGAGAGTGACAAAAAGGATTTATTAATCAAGAGGTAATAGGAAAGTTGGAAGGGGAAAACCAAGGCGGACCAAATTCCAGGACATGTTAAATAAGGGCCAAGTCAAGAGTACTGTAAACTTGTATGAAAGGTTTAATGAGAATGAAAGAAGCGAAGGAGATATGGCAAATGGAAGGACGTGGTCTCTGCCTATGGGAATAAAGCGTGATGCTACGTATGTGTGTTAATGGTCAATCTCCTGCAGCTGCCACGTCTTCCAGTAGCATTTGCAGCCCACATTTAGAGTTTGTTATAATTGATCTCGTAATCCTTTAACAGTCATGCATTCCTGATGGTGTAAACAAATAACCACGTACATCGCGTAAAATGTCATGAAAATTTTCCCAGGTTGTCTACAAAAAAAATTGTATATAACATTGCACTGTGAAAAGTAAAAATAAAGAAATTATACACTTAGTAGTATATTACAATGTGTAATCAGAGTTTTACGTTTATATTTCAGTGGAAAATCGTCGGACAGGTATGCAAACGAGGCGATTGGCAAGCGTCGAACGCACATCGGAAACAATGTCTATGTACGTTCAACAATGCTTTCCATCAAAAGGGATCACAGAGCAACGTGCTGGCTCCAAAAAAAAAAATAGATTTATTTCTCTACTAGCTTGTGCCTGCGGCTGTGGATATAGTTATTTGTTTTTATAATAGCTTGACTGGCTCACTGGTCTAGTGGTCAGCTTGTTCGGCTACAGACATGGGGTCCTGGGATTGAACCCCGTATTCAGTGAATACAAATACATATTGAGTTTTCTGTTAAAAAATTCTTAGTTTTTGCCCGAATTTGGGAAATTGACAGTGTACCACCCTCGTGCTTCGGAGAGCATGTTAAGCTGTCGATCCTACGCCTGATCTCTCTCCGGTCGTGTCGGATTGCCGTCACATCTGACTATGAGAGTGAAGGAATAGAGAGTACACTTGTTGTGTATTATGCCTGCCAATCCGCAATGGAGCAGCGTGGTGGGTCTATGCTCTAAAAAAACCCTTGCTCCTTGGAGTGAGGAGGCCTGTGCCCAGCAGTGGGACGTTAAAGGGCTGCTACTTACTTTATCTTTTTTTTATATGCAGCTTTTAAAAAAGGTTTTAAATGATAGTTATATATTTATACTTCCATTAAATTGTGTATGGCCCGGTGATTGCGAATACTTGTTTCGCCGGTAGAGGTCCTGTGTACATTTCTCGGTAAAACAATTATAGGAAATTGCATTTTCTAATTTGTCTGAGTCTGGACTTGTGCCAAACAATGTACTGTCAAAGAAAAAAGATGCGGTCCGGTACGATACTATATAAAACCACAAGAGATAAGCCTCTTTTTAAGTTAGGACGTAAAGCTTAAGTTCCATCTTAAACTCTACCATCACTCACCATCAGGTGACTTATTAAAGTTCAAAAGGACATTAAAAAACTATATAATTGACAGTATTATACGTGTATTATCTATAGCATGTTTAGATTTGGAGTTTTACTTCTTATTGTTTCTAAATGCCGACTTCTAAATCTCTCTGTTTTTTCAAATATTATATAACAATTTGAGTAATCCCTTTATTGGCTTCATAACAGTATAATACAGCTTGGACAAGCTAATAGTATATTGAAATTGTCTTTTCTTTTTAATTAATAAATATTATACGAATGTGATCATTTATAAGGTTTGCGAATTTGACTGAACTATAAACTACTTAAATACGCGAATAAACCTTATTGAATTGAAAATATTTAATGCTATTTGACATAACTTAACTCGCATTAGACGTTTTCCCAAAAAAAAAACATATAATTATACATAGGACCATATGTATATGTTATTCTGTATGTAAGCTATAACGTTGTAACATCATAGTTGTTTTTTTAAAGAGTAACAAACATGTACGTATACTCATTATTAATAGTATTTTTAGCTTATATAGTTTAAATATAATGTTGTTACAACAAAGTATTTCTTTATCAAAGACGTAAGGAATAATTGTCAGTAGCTAAGGTACGTTGTAGCCTATTAAAGCCCCACAGTTGGGTATAAGCCTCCTCCTTTGTTGTAGAGAAGGTTCCTAGAGAATAGACCCACCACGTTGCTCTACAGTGGTTTTGTAGGGTACAAATACCCCAGAATTACAAACGTGAGGTCTCTTCACTTGAAACGCACAATCAAGGATTTAAGTTCCTTTTCCATAAAGAGAAACTAAATGGTACTTGCCCAGCCTTCGAACCCATAACTCTTAACGAAAATTCACCTCAAAATACAGATATTTATTAAAAAGACCAGGGGTACAAGGTCCAAAAATATTTTCTCCTAAAACCGATAATTCCAAGCGTATAATTAATTACACACTGAACCATAACATGGCACAGTTTGTTAGTAATATATACAATGTATAAGTAATATCATTTAAGCCATAGGGTGGCAGTGTTTGCTTATAAAAAAGGTACTTACTAAATATTGGATCAATTTCTGGAAACGTTTTCTATTAGAAAACATAATCCCAAGTGTATAATTAATGCTAGTGTGAGCCATATCAACCATAGGATGGCAGTACTTGTGTATAAAATTACAGGTATTTATTAGAAATAATACAGGTATTATTTTTAGATTAATAACAGGAAATTCTAGGCTTATAATTAACGTCACATTCAGCTGTAACATGGCATTGTTTATTAGTATAATATAATTATATAAAATACAAGCATACCACTTAGTTTTCCGCGGTCATATGATCTGGAACCATTCCTTTGTAAATGTCGCACAATTTCCACGTTATACGTCAGTTTACGCGTCACTTAATACGATTAACGTATACACAACGTATTTATACGTGCCGCAAGCAATCGTACGTGTTCGTTACAACGGAATAGTACGTCGTACGTCTGTTCACGGAGGCTACACGGCCAGTACTGTCGGGCCTTTCATACCTCCCGCCGCCCCTGGAACACCCAAAAGCTCGTCCTTCGTCCGCACCGATAAGGTGCAGCCATTTCGCGTGAAAATGCTGACGGCTCTGCGACTAAGCAGCAACTCATTAACATAAACTAGATAAAGATGCATTGGGAAACCACTGTTCCAAAAAAAAAATTGAATTCTCATCGTACATATTGGAATTGAACTGTGATCACACCTGTTAGTCTTCTCGATGTTCAGGCGTCAAAGTAAGAAAAAAAGTAAATAGCAACCGATTAACGTCCCACTGCTGGGCATGGCTTCTTATGAGTGAGTCATATGAGAGAGGGTTTTTAGATCATATACCTACCATGCAGTTCCACTGTGGATTGGCAGGCTTGTACACAAGTATACTTCCTTTATCCTCACTGTCAAATGTGACGGCAATCCGACACTTCCACAGAGAGATCAGGCGCAGGACCGACGACTTCACGTACTCTACGAGGCACGGGGGTGGATCACAACTTCCCAACTTCCCAACTTCGAGTAAATATTGAGAAAATCTTAATATTAAACTCAATATTGATTTTTGAATTGTCCCGACCCGGGACTCGAACCCACAATCCCATTGCTGTAGTCCAACATGCTAGCCACTAGACCAATGAGGCAGTCACTGGACCAATGAGGCAGTCCAGACCAAAGAGGCAGTCACTAGACTAATGAGGCAGTCCAGACCAATGAGGCAGTCCAGACCAATGAGGCAGTCCCATGTAATGTTGATGACAAAATTAGAGGTTGACTTTGAGTCTAAAAATACAGGGGTTACTTCACGCCCTATTCTGAGAAGAGCCCACAATAAACGCAGTCGTATGAAATATAGTTAGGGTAACTCAGTTAAAAGATGAGGTAATACAGTTGAAAATTCAAGTTTCTGGGTTATGTGTGTTATTGAGTCAGTCAGTCAACCCACTTCTTTATGATTCATTAATACATCTGCAATTAAAGTGTAGCAGTGAAACTTAATAGCAACATATAATTATCCGTAAATACTTCATGCTTTGTACTTATTAATTCATTTTGAGAACAGCTTTTATTTCCATATAAATGTTAAGTGCAATTTGACGAGCTGACCTACATTGATGCAATATAAATAGATATTTCACAAGGGTTTTACATTATATTCTGACACATTGTACTTATTTAATGTGTTTGCTTTAATTTTGCATATATAAAGATCAGTTGAATCGTTTTACAACGGAAGCACGAGTATCGATTTTCAGACAAAGTCAAGCCTCCAAAAATGCCTTATACAGAAATTCAAATTCTAAAATTATCTATTCAAGTCGGTTTTAAAACATTTTTAATCTAAATATTATTATTTTTCATAGTATTTTTAATGGACAACTGTGCCCGTAGACAGCGTCACTTTCGAAGATTGCTAACGCTTAAAAAATGACGAATGACGTTTGATATGGAAACATATCAATAAATGCAACGTCAGTTCTAAAGAACAACTTAGAATCTAAGGTTATGAGGGTTCTTTCGCTCCCTGTTCTAAGAAGAACCCGAAGCAAACTCAGTCATTTTAATGTTATCTATTATGTTTAGACCAATCCAGTAGAACTGCCTTATTGCTCTAGTGGTAAACATTTTCGGCTGACAATATGGATTTCAGTTTGCCCTGTGTTGTGTTATTGGCAGTGTGCTCCACCTCTGTGCCTCGGAGAGCACGTTAAACCGTCGCTCATGTCTCATTTCTCTTCGCGAGTGTTGAATTGCCGTCACATCGTATTATGAGAGTGAAAGAATAGAGGGCACTTGTGTACTATGCCTGCGAACCCATAGTGGAGCAACGTGGGGGATTTGTGGCCTAAAAACCCTTTCTCCTATGGATAAGGAGGCGTGTTTCCAGCTGTGGAACGTTAATGGGCTGCTCTTTACCTTAAGCCATTACTGTCACGCTTTTTGTCCTACGATCTAATTTTTGGAATCTCTTCTAAGAGTTTTTGATATCAATCGTTAATTATATGTACAACTAGAATTTACAAAGCGTTTGAATAATAGCTTTCACGATTTCATTTCGATAATTAGGAATTATACATGTCGGAGAATAAGAGAGAACGGACGGAGAAGCATAAAGCACAGGGGCGTAGGGTTCTCCGCCGACATCGTCATTAATGGGATCTATTATTTAATTTCTTATTCTGTGGGCGTTCGTGGGTAATGTTGGTGCAATCAAACACTTTGTTAATTAGCTCGGATTATAATGTTCAATCACTTAATGTTCCCGATATCAATTTATACAAACTCATTAACACTAATAGCTAGGAACGCGACAGTTTCAATACTCGACCACTCCGGCCGATCGCCACTCGAGAACTCCCGAGAGACGCGCCGGACTGCCACTTATCGACTCTGCCTCCACGCCGATACAAAGTTGGCGCCAGCGTTCCACAGACTATTACACACGGACCAGCGATTCACAGACTCTTGCACTCCGACATACATATAGAAACTTTTGCTGTTATCCTCTGTCGCTTTTAACTCCGTTTGAACTGTGTATGTTTTTATATTCCGTTTAACGAATCAACGGTTGTGATATATTAAAAATGAGTTTAAATTCCATTGAACTTACCATACATTTCACCTTTTAAATACAAAGGGAATATCTTAATGAGGCCACAGAACCAGAAAAGATGTCACAATCATTTCGGAATTTGTTTAACACAGAACCTATCCTATTCTATTAGTAATAATTTAAATATTCCTGTCTATCCCGTCAAGATATCGAGAGACACTCACTTTGCACTTGGATTCTTCGATCTTATTCTTCTTTTAGGCAGGCCATTAACGTCCCACAACTGGGCACAGGCTTCCTCACTCCGGCGAGCGATATTATAGCTATAACCTTCCTTAAAGATTTAACCATTTCATAATAAACGTCGATAGTTTTCCACTACTTTATAAAAAGGCAATGAAAATTCTTCTAAAGCCACATAATGTCGCACTTCTTTTGTTACATTTAAAATAAATTTACAATAGATTAAACTGCATTTTTTCGAATTACCGGTATATAATAACTAAAATTTAATATTTATATTTGAATAATATTGTATTTACGAGTATATTTTTTTTTTCCATGAGATAGTCGGCGAGTGCGTGTTTGAGTTTGAGTGAATGAGTAAGTGAGTGTGCTCTTGTGCGTGAAGGTGCTTATACGTAAGTTTGTTGCATCATTTATTTGGGTTAACCCATAACATTGTAATATAATTTTACAATTAATTCATGTTCAATTTAGATTAATTAGAGATATACGAAGACTACTATTTAAAAGGCCTTTTTTTCTTTTTTTAATAGATTTTCACAAAGCTTTCAATGTTGGAAAGTTAATCTTAAAACAAATATATCCCTCTTTTTAATCAGTATTTACCTCGCAAATTGAAAATCATAAGCGAGAATTTGTATTCTGTTGTAACTTGTAAAAATATTAAATTTTAATACTTAAAGGCGCATCCTCGGATGTGGCGTTACAATCTTGGTTTTTGTCTGCCATAATGTGGGTAGTCGGGCGAGAATATCAACATCGGCTATTTCAATAAAATATTCCACGATACAATTAGTTCCTTCTTTATTAATTTCACTAAATTAAATTAACACTTATAATTTTAGATGATTAAAAAAGTATAACTAGTTTCAAAACATCCCACCAGAACACGTGGGTGCGTGCGCACTCTATAAAATGCGAACCAATAATGGCCGCCACCCCAGCGCTTGGTGTTATGTCAGCTGTCAACCTCCAAAATGTCAAATCGGTTCGATTGTAAATCGATTAACAATCTGTGCGCCGTCATACTTATCTATAATATAAAGATGAATCGCAAAATGTGTTGGTGACAATTCTTTTTTTTAAATGTATGTTGAAGTCCAAGGATAGTTTTTACGGCGAGAGAAGTTCGAATAATGACAGGGGAAAACCCTAAAATCATTCTTTTCCTGTTTCCCATACAAACGTTTTGTCACTAAAATGTAGAGTCAAATTCACCTTTATTGCTATTCAATAAAGTTCATAATGAATTACAAGTACTCACAGTTATCTAAGCAATGTAGGTGTATTCCTAACGTCAAAGAGTCAATTTGCACTTATTTACCGCTGCACAAAGTTCAATATCAATTGAAGAGTCACAAAATGTAAGAGCTATAGATATTTAGTACAGCTGTAATTTAATTTCGAAAATCATTCGTAAAACTGAAATTTGCCACTTTCCAAATATTTTTGGCAGAAAGGAGTCTGTCGGGTCTGCTAGTACTGAATACAAATTATGTTTTATTATGAGACATATCTTAAAAATGCGATAACGGTCTTAAACTGTTTTTGTTGCCATTATTTTTTGGGTGGAATAATAATTACATAACCTCAACAGCGAAGGCCGATAATTTACATAAACGTGGTCAAAAACATACCAGCTTTCAGTACGTATTCGCTGTGACACGTAGAAGGCATTGTGTCCCCTGTGAAGGACTATACTTTTGTTTTTAATATCAAACTCCAAGTATGCTTTGATCAACCATCTGAATTTAAAACCCCTTTTGAAAACATTGTATTGAAAAATTTTACTACGCAGTTTTAAATGTGATGTTGCCATCGAGTAGTATTTTTTGAAACAATTCAATATGTTTATTTATACACTAAAGACATTACAACGAATTGCAAATATATACGAAGTGCAGTTACCTTTTTTTTAAATTAATACATGTCTGTAAACACAGCTGATTTTGAGTGATTATAGTCTAAGAAGAGGCAAATAACTTATTACTAACCGTAAATCTAGCACCACGTAAAAGATAGATATAATAAAAGCACAATTTCCTCAATTTTTCTTCCTTTGTTTTTCATTTATTTAACACCAACAAAATACACATTACATACATTATCAAAATTTATTCACAGCTTTTTGTTTAATGGTATCTTAGTTAAAGGTGAAAACTACATGGACATAATTTCAACAACACCAAAATTTACTTATATATATGTCGGAGTGCAAGAGTCTGTGGAACGCTGGCGCCATCTGTGTATCGGGGTGGGGGCAAAGTCAATAAGTGGCAGTCCGGCGCGTCTCTCGGCAGTTCTCGAGTGGCGGTCGGCCGGAGTGGTCGATTATTGAAACTGTCGCGTTCTTAGCTATTATTGTTAATGAGTTTGTGTAAATTGATATCGAGAACATTAAGTGATGGAACATTATAATCCGAATTAATTAACAGTGTTTGATTGCACCAACATTACCCACGAACGCCCACAGATAAAAATTAAATAATGGATCCCATTAATGACGATGTCGGCGGAGAACCCTGCGCCCCTGTGGTTTATGCTTCTCCGTTCTCTCTTATTCTCCGATATATATATAAATTATACACTAATATTTAGTAAAAAGAAGATTAACAAAAAACTGAAAAAGAAAATTGATCTTATAGTCTAGATAACAACGATTGTTTTTTTTTTTAATTCAGCTTTGGAGTCACGAAAAACATCTATGTCAATATTTTTTTGACAAGTTCGCTGTATGACCTCATAATCCTATTAAGTGGAGAGTGATAATCTAAATTGATGGTGGAAAAACTACATTGGGAAATGTTGCGTTTATTCACTCAACCATTTTTAGTGGGCGCTGTTATGTTTATTTGCGTTAACAGATCTGGGCAGGGATTTTTCAATTCCCTACTGTTATGTAAAATAAATCCCAAATTTTTAAATGCTTTTCTGCAAATCATGTCTATGTGGGAATGGAAACGAAGCTTTTGGTCCAAAGTAACACCCAGATGACGACTATTACAACATGCCTGTAATTCTACATTATTCAAATTGTAGGAATGAGCAGAACTTGTCTTGAGCCTATTGAGGCTTAATGAAAAACACTTATTCGTTTAAATTCATGCCATTAGTGAGACACCAATCATTTAGTCTGTCTAAATCACATTAAAAAATGTAAGTAAGGAGCAGGAATGAGCTGTGGTCAACGTATGGGGTGAGCGGTAATCTGATTCGAGCATTGAAGTCTTTCTAGCCGTCGGCCAGCTGTTACGAATGTGGTGCCTCGTTAGATACAGCTTACCACACGGTGGCAGAATGTCCCGCCTGGGGTACTCAGCGACTCATTTTGACGTCGCTGATCGGCACAAACCTCTCACTGGCTAATATTATAAATGTAATGCTCATCAGTGAGCAGGCCTGGAGAGCGGTTGCCTTTTTTTGCGAGACTGTCATCTCGCTTAAGGAGGCACGACAAAGGGAGAGGGTGAATGCCGCTGAGACACTCCGGCCCAGACGAAGGGGAGTAGGAAACAGGAGGCGGAGGTTCATGCAACTCCTCCCCCTGTAGAATACCTGTGAGCCGAATACAACCGAGGGGTCAGAGAGGAATGCCTCAACGAGCCTCTGGCTCCCCACTCATGGTTGACGACGGTCCCGCTGGGTTTTAGTGGGTATTGCGAGTTCTTCCCCCCTCGCCGAGTCCCACACTCCCGACCTCACAGTCGGGGTGCGTAAATGCATTTCCCAGCGTCAAAAAAAAAAAAA